>JASDQU010011870.1:66591-76921 GCA_032191745.1 Picea mariana | reverse complement strand
ATATATATATATATATATATATATATATATATATATATATATATATATATATATATATATATATATATATAACAACATACATTCAAAATGGAGCATATAATAGGAAGTATCAATTTGGGCCTCATGCCTTCATTCATTAATCACAAATAAACATTCGGACATAAAGAGGGTCGTAGCCTGCGCAAAGACTCATTAAGCTTGAACCAGAGACCAGAGATTCAGGTCCCAATCTACTTTCTCTCTCATATTCCACTTATGACTCTATCCTTACAATGAACAACCAACCATTGAACAAGAACTGAACCACAAAGTGTAACGACATCTAACCATTACTGGTCCCTGTGCAATCCTTTTATCCTTACAGAAGCATGGCAATCATAACAAATCTACCAACTCACTAACAACCTTAAGCACAACCAATCGGTCAATTACAACACAGTTAGGAATCGTTACAACTAATATGGTTGGATGTGCACACATGATATGATTACAAAACGATTAAAAGTCCTTGCGTGGTGCTAGAATCGGCGCGTGCACTGCAAACTAATTAGTATAGGCACAATATGAAATAATCTACGTGTGTTGAATCTTGGCACTATGTGGTACAAAATTGGTGGTGCACACAGTGCAACACTTGAGGCGCATGCATGGTTTGCCAACACTTAGGGTGCCAACAAGCCCCCAACACTATTAGTTTGCTCATCCTCGAGCCAATGAGATTTATTACAATGCGACCTTGGCGACAAATGGTACCTTTTTCATGAGCTCAACGATGAAGTTCTGGAACTCTAAGTCAATCTGATAAAAAATCCCCAGTAGTTCCTTCATGTATTGGAAAAATTTATCAACCTCTTACGGTGTGGTCGACCCAGATTTATGTTTGATTTATGCATCCATCTATATCACTGTGACCGCCCTTACGTGTGTATCTACAAGTGCATAGTGGTGATGTTGGGCTTGCATTTGTGCTTCCAACATAATGGATGACAACTTCCATTGGTCAGCGTGGGTAGATGCAATTTGTTGGTGAAGGTCAGATATCTTTGTCATGGCCTCCTTACATTCTACAGGTGGAAGGGAGGTCAATGCCTACTTCTTGTCGGTGATATGTGCCTCACTTACTTATATTTTTTCTTAGATTGTGTTGATTTAGGGGGAATTTTGGAATGATTCCATAGCTAAATGTTGTAGTCCATGCATGTTAGTCCTTGGTGCAACATCTTTTCTACGAAAACAATCTTTTGTTGCAACTCCCCCTGCTCTGTCGGTGGGGTGCTCTTCAATTTTTCCTGAAGCTCTGCGTTTTGTGCCTGCAGGTATTGGATAGATTCCTTCACCTTACTGAGTTCATTTTGCATCGGGAGGTCAGAAGATTGTTCAATTGTACTAGGGACTTGCTCATATACTTCATCCACTGCGTTGATCAACAATGTGCACGCAACTACCTTTGCTTCATGGCGTTCTTGGACTTCCTTGTGTGCAGATATCTCTTGCGCATGTCTTTGTTGGGTTTTCTAGTGCGCAACCATCTCTTATTCGTGCCTCTGTTGAAGCTCTGTATAGGATTGGCTTAGTGCACATTGTTTGTCCCCCAACTCATTCATTATTTCTTCCAGGAATACTTGTAGGTCCTGTGAAAGTACCTACACCAAGTCTAGCTCTGCATAAGGCAATGATGAAGGCTTTGAATTAGTGGATGCCTCGATCGCAAGACCCTCATTTGTATATTGATACGCGGTGATGTAGCGCCAATGGTGCTACTTGCGACCATCTATTCTTGGGACTGGGGGTTGGCCGACGATGTACCAATGTTGAGTGTGTGGCAGAGTGCACCCAAACATTGTGTTGACTCTCGATGCAACAGTTATTGCACATCCAAATTGGATTGGAGCACCTTGACAATGCTCTGACCTAGTTCTGGGGTAGGCCCCGGCTCTTGCCCTTGGTCACTAATGACTATACCATGGTCCTCCATCTGTTCGCTCAGTATCCTATGCTTGGTGGACTGTAGGCACATCTACAAGGGGGCTTCCTGTTCGATGGGCACACCGATAGGCTGCGACAAACTAGGTGTGTGCCCTTGTGAGTTGGAACCTGTTGTTGGGTTAGTATCGTCCGTGTTTTCCTTTTTTGGATAGTGTTCTTTTCATGGATGGTTGCACCCATTTTCGTTGAACCTCTGGTTCTTTACCTACCCCTTCGGTTTCCTTTGTTCGCTTCCACATGACCTACTTCTTCTTGGACCATGTTTCCAAGAGCTCTACTTCGTCATTTGGAATGGGCCGCACCGACTCCGACCACTACGCGATGGCATTCTAAATGTCCTCCTCGGTAATGCAAAAAGGAAGGACTTCTGCAGGCATCTACTAATCTGTTAGCAAGATGATGAAAACATTATGAAAATCAACTTCAAAAAGAAGATAATCCCCATATTTGTCAATGAGGCTGCAAGGTATGCAAAAGACTTATGCAGTCATTGGGATCATTTTCGTCTACCATAGTTGGAAATCCATGTTGTTCTCATGCTTGATGTCCTTGTTTGAGTTGTATTGTAGCTCGTTGAATTTTGATGTGGGGAACAATTAATTCACTTGTGTGTTGTATGTGTTGCTCGGTGGTGGCTTCAACACTACCATTGCAAGTAGGAGTAACATCCAACTATAGTGAAACTCCTTTCTACAGTCTTGCACATCCATGCAGTCTTGGATGAATTCGTTCATCAAGTATCTTGACCAACACATCTTGATACCCTAGACACAACACTCTACTGAGGGGATTGCCTCCAATGGGCACTCATCCTTATAGCACTTGGGTATCAACTTACAATCAAGTACATGTGTGGCGAACCAAATTTGCATATTGTTGATGGTTGAAATGACCACTCCTCGCATTCCCCTATATGTACCATACTTCTGGTACACCTCTCATTGCTTGGCATCTTTTTCCAGTACCGCATCGGTAGGGTCCTCCCCCATCCCGGGAAGCCTCGAGACTTAGCACATTGTTTCTACATCTATTGGGTATGTTCAGTCTAGCCATAGGAATCCCCCCTGCAACCTGTTGAGTAGGAAACAAACACACGAGCTGACGTTTGGGCTGCACTACAAATGGGGGACATACAATAATGTCATTATCCTTGATTTGTAGATGGGCTTGGCCCACGGCTTGGTGACCACCTTCGATCTTCCCTCAACCCCTAGAATAATATATACATAAGCCTCAAAGCGTAGTTCACGGAAATGCACCTCGTCCTATATGTTATAGTCTGCAAACTTGAGGTTGAAAACCATGCACAATATAGGTCCTCTGAGTTGTACCTCGCCGAGGATTTAAACCACGGGCATCTGTGCTTCTTTGATGACTTTGGTTTTGGGTTGTGCCTTGGGTTTGCTTGAGGAGCCCATTGCTCAAGTAGACTCTTGGGTTGGTTAATTATGTTTCACTACTCTACATTGTTTTCCTAAACTTGCTTTGTATCACCTTCCCAATTGTGAATTGTAATGGTTGCACACGTTGAACACTTGGTGCAAACCTGCTCAATCTGCACTGCACTTTGCTCTCTGGTTACTCTGAACTCTTCTCTATGCTCACTTTGAACTCTACAATCCAAAAATAGTGGTGTAGTGGGAACTTTAAATACTTGGGGAGGCACTTCCCTCCATTACTTTCGCTTGCCTATTTGTCCACTTGAATTTGCACATGTCATTAATGTTGAATAGTGATATGTTGTACTAACATAACTATCGACGATCCCATTGGTAAATGCTACTGTAACTGTTTTTATTCACCATGTCATCGTGACCTATCCTATCTCAATTGCTTATCTTTTCGTCGCCTTACTCGCCCATGCGTTCCATCGTCTAGTTGTTGTATCCAGTTGTCTTATCCTCTGGCCTTTACTTTGGCATTTAAACCTCAAAATTTCCAAATCTTCTAAGTCTACATAGGTACAACTTGTCTTGTCTCACAGATTACGTAGATTTGTCATATCCTACTAATCATGGCGCACTTGTAACTACCTTTACTCCTACCCACCTAAATCCTACTATACATTAACACTGAAACTTCATTAAATTCATGGCACATCCAACCCCTCCAGACCATAATACACCTTCAGTTGAATATCATTGATCAATCCTTTGAGGGGTTGACCCTGGACCATCGCCAACTTTTCCACGCCCACCTCGTTGAAGTACATAATCTTGAAGGGTCCTAACCAGCGCATGTGTTGCCTTCCAGGGTGCTTCGGGAACTTGTTATCATACAACAATACCAAGAATCCCAGTCGTAGAGCCTTGTGTTGAATATTGTGATCATGCCAAACCTTCTACCTTTATTTCTCCACCATTTGTTTGCATTGTGCAATTGATCAATCGTCTTCCAATTCCAATAACTCATCCAACCATCTTTGTAATGATTGATCTTTCGACATATGTGTCGCAACAACAATTCTAAGACTTAGTACCATAAATTCTAAAGGCATCACCACTTCTTTTCCATAGACTAACCTTAATGTTGTGTGTTTATTCAATCTCTTGCAAGTAATCCTATATGCCCATATTATTGTTGTAATCCATAGATCCCAATCGTCGCACTGTACATTGCATACCTTGGTCATCGCATGCTCCAATATCTTGTTGAATGTTTCGACCGTGTCATTGGCCTATGGATGATACGATGTGCTCATTTGATGATGGATCATGAAATCCTAAGTTAGCATGTAGATGGTGTCATTCAAGAAGTATGCACCTTGATCACTCATCAGTATATTTGGGCACCCAAACCTGGTGATAATGTTCTAAAAAATGAATCGCATAGAAGTTTTTGTGGTGCAATCTTTTACCGGTGCAACTTCTACGCGACGAGTCGAGTTTCTGTCACAGTGATAATATGTCGCACATTGGTTATGCACAACGATAGATTGATTATCCCTACAAAATCAATTTCTCACTTCTCAAATAGATCTAGCACGGTGACCAGAAAGAGTGGTAGTTCATCTCGCCTTGATGGCTTCCCTATCTGTTGGAAAACGTCACAACACCTACAATAATCCTTAGATTCTTCAAAGAGCAATGGCCAACATAATCCCATCTGCGACACTTTTCGTGTAGTTTCCTTCCCTACATTATGTCCACCAACAATGCTTTCATGTGCCTCGTAGAGCATCATTTCGCACTCATGCTCCAACACACACCTGCACAAGATCCCATATGCATCGAGTTTGTATAATTTCCTTGCAATCAACTAGCAATTGACGCTCTAGGTCACTAGTTGGTGGTGTTGTGCATGGTTATGCTCTGTTGGCGCCTTACCTGTTGTAAGGCATGCCACAATCTCTGCAAGTTGATCTGGCACTGCCTCAACATTAAAGACTTGTGTGTCGGGTATCTCATCATCTAAACTACCTACATCTTCCCCTGACTCTATCCTTGAGAGATGATTTGGCCCCACATTGTGCTTGTTGGATTTGACCATTACTTCAAAATTGAACTCTTGGAAGAGTAACAACCATCAACATATACTCCCCCCCAACTCCAGTTTGTTCACCAAGCATTTGAGCGTTGAATGGTTGGTGAAAAACTTGAAGGGAGTGTCGAGTAAGTAGTGTATGTATTTTTACAAGGCATGGACCATCACCAGTCCTTCACGCTTCGTGTTTGTATAGTTCCTTTTGGAATTGGACAACGTTTTGCTGGAAAATTAGATCGGGTGATCAATCTATCCTCTCTTGGTTGTGTAAGCATTGCGCCAAGTGAAATGGACGATGCATCTACATGGACATGGAATATATTTCGAAATATGAGGATCGATGCAGTCACTATTCTCTCCTTTAGTGTGTCCAGTGCCTCTTGGCATTCATGTGTCCAGATATACTCAATATCCTTACATAGTAGCTTCTCCAACAACCCAGCAACCTTCACATAGCTCTAAATAAACCGTTTGTGATATCATGTATATCCCAAGGATGCATGCAAATCTCTTAAGGAGGTTGGGGATAACATGTCCACAATCATTGCAATCTTTGCTTGATCGACTAATAGGCCTTTCTTGCAAATGACATGTCCCAATAGATTCCCAAACTGTGTACAAAAGATGCACTTTTTTAGATTTAAAGAAATATGTATTTTCATGCATTTATCCAGCATCAACCACTACTATATATGGTGTTTAAGTCCGATGGGGAGTTTCGGCGGTACGGATAAAATCGATCGTACTATCGAAAATTACTAAGTAATTATCAAATTTTCGTTATATTTTTTTCTTGGTGCCCCGATGTTCATCAGAATTTTAATTAAATCTGATAGTCATTGGACTTTTGACTTCCCTTCGACAGATTGCAACAAAACCACCTACTTCGTGGCCCACTCAACTACGACGAAAATTGTTGGTATTCGACCAAGATCGTCGATGGTGCCACGTTGACATCATCGTTGTGACCCCACCACTTCCCCATGACACCCATGTGGCACTACCATGTTAGCAAAGTATTCATCTCATGGGTGAGTTTAGCACTTTAGGGCTTAACTATGTTGACTGAAGGGGCTAAAAATGCCCGTCAAGGGCTTTTTATATCCGCTAAGGTGTAAGAGGTTGTCACAAGACGTTAATTAAATCTGGTTGGATGAGATATATTCGAAAGGAAAAGGATTAATGGATGAACAAAGTGTGATTAAAAGTTCACATGATGTGGGAAAGGACAATACATGACACAAAGTTGTGTCGTTGGATAGGTTATGAGTGAATATCAAGTGCAAATTTAGTTAATGTGACCAATGTCATTGTATGATGGCCAGTCCTAACCGGTGTCATCTAAAGTTACCCCTTTGTATAACGAAGAGACATTGGTCCATGGAATTATAAGGGTCCTCCATCAATCCGTTGCTACATCAAGTTGTTGAAGTGAGACTAGCACCAAGCAGAGCATATGTTACAGTGGGCAGGAGTGTTAGTGTTAATCTATTGAGACCTAGCACAGTATCTCAACCATGGGGGAAACTTGGGAAGGATTTAGGTGGTTGGATCAGAGGTCATAGTACTGCAGGCGTATACCGATGGTGCCACTAGTTAAGAAGAACCATGTCGCATCAACGATATTCCAGGAGGCCCCAAGACAAAGAAAGGGGGAGTCTCCAGCAATAGTGGAACTACCAAAGGAAAATCATCACATATTTAAGGGAGGAAACGATGATGCCAAAACTAACGAGGGACTATGACAATACAAGGAGATGGGAGACAAAGTAGTTTGCGAGAAGGAACGTGTCCAGATTGGTTGGGCCAAACTAGTGTTGAAGGTGTTTGACCTAGGTATAGGATACAGTGGCAGTTGCCCAACAACAAGACCATAACTCATGGTGAACATAAACTTGGTTTTATCAATCATGGTCATCCCCACCATAATATTTTGCATCAAGTTGGTCTGTAATACATCATCAATCATTAACCATCACTTCCATTTCTCTCTTCCTGCCTAATGGTGTACCCTCCATATCCATACCTCACTCTATATATTCAATCAGACCCTTCGGTGCACTACCAAGTTTGGAACCCATTTGCACAGTAAGTTGCTTCAGTACCACCCTATAGTGTGAAGCTGGTGACTAGATAAAACACACTTCTAAGTATCAATTGCGGCGGTTGACTGGCTACAACAAGGCAGAGTCTGCCTCAACTAAATACAATAAGTGTAAACCGAGTATGTTGAGATCATTGCCTCAGAGCTATAACAATGGGCTCGAGGACCTGTGAATACATGTAAAGTTAGTAATGATCGATTTATGTAACCGACCTATGGGTCGAGGTGGTCCCCATGGGAACATAATATATAAGGTTCTAAGTAGAGAGATAGGAAACGAGAGGCTTGTTAGAAAGACCATAAGAGGAATCTTCACAGAGAAGAAAGGTGTAGAATATCTATTACACTTTAACCAGTTTTGTAAAGGAGACTGTAACTGTTATGTTTGTCATGTAAATATCCAAATATTTTGAGGAATTAACAGAAGACGAATATTGTTTTGACTCATACTTGTCTGATATGTGATGCTTGTTTTGATCTTTAGTGTTTATCTGCAATATTTAATGGATATTTAATGCATCTTTATAATAATGTCTTAATCTACCTACCGGAAATTATGTTACATGCTATATCAATTTGATATTTTAGTTTTTATAGCTACAAGAAATCTACCTATTGTTTGATATTTCGGTTTGTATACCTACAATAAATTATATTACAAGTTACACGGTTGTACAAAAGTTGTGCATCTGTCTATACCTTTGTTTATGCAATTGGAAACTTAAAACCCTTTGTTGTGCAAAAAGACCAAAAAAAAATTGTAGGACAAAGAGAGCAAATTTTGTGTTAGTGTAAATTTTGCCTCGGTGAAAAATGCACATCAACCTACACTAAAATGCACACCCARGTATTAAAACTCATTCAATTTGAGTGGTTCAAATTGTAAATGATTTGTTGAGTCATTTTACATAAGCATATATACTTAGTTTTKCATTTGTGGTCATAAAAGAATATGTTGTGCAAAAATATGCAAGAGATGCCTAGTAAAACCCTAGAAATGCACAACTTGTTTGTAAAAGTAAGCCAAGGTTGTATTATACCTTAGATTTCAGTTGCGCAAGTTGTTGGGGGGATTATCATATTAGACTTGTTCATGTTGTTAATTTTGCAATTGAAAGTTTAAAAAGGGTTGTTGTGCAAAAGAGACAAAGTTTGCCTTGTAATTTGGAAGGTTGAAACTGTACTAAGTGACCAAACTAAAATGCACGCCCAAGCTTCCATGTAGCTCCAAATGAAAATTATAAGTTGTAAAATGGAGTTAGGTATATGGTAAATTTACCTATGTGATTTAAAGTGCAATTGAATAATAGGAGAGGTTGCTTTCATGCACCTAGATTTGGGATTACATGTAAATTTGAAGACAAAATTGCCTTAGAGTAAAATGCATGCCCTAGTCTCAATTTTGACCCAAATTGAGTGGTTCAACTTGCAGAAAGTGTAATTTGTGATTTTACACTTATCTATAACCTTAGATTAGCATTTTCAAACAAAAACCTACATGAGGTGCATAAAGGCTAAAAATTTATTGTAAAACCAAAGGGCCAAATTGTTAAAGTTGGCTATATGAAATTGCATGCCCAAAGTTGGCTAAGCCTCCATAATTTAAGATTTAAGTTGTAAATTGATGATTAAAATATTGTTAACATGTTTGTACAATCGGGAGTGCATTTACACTCCAAAAAGGATGATTTCTATGCACAAAGATTCATGACATTTTGATGAATCAGAGATGATGGGTCATGAGAGAAATCAAGCTCAATGACTTCTAACCAACCAATGATACATAGAAAATTGCATCAAACTTAACAACACATAATTAACCCATATAAGAAAATACTTTAAAGAGAATAACTCATAGAAAATATAGAGTTTGTTCACCTCCAAATTGATTGACTGAAGTTGGAGAGTGTGTAATTTATCTTTTTACATCTGCATATACCTTCCTTTGTGCATTTAGAGAAATAAAACCCTTTGTTGTGAAAAAAGACCAAAATATGTCATATAGAATAAAGAGGTCAATATTACAAGATATATTACAAGTTATGGGCTTGTAGAAAAGTTGTATGTCTATCTATACTTTTGTTTGTGCAATTGGAAACTTAAAACCCTTTGTTGTGCAAAAAGACCAAAAATTGTCTTAAAGGACAAAGAGGGCAAATTTTTTGAATTAACCTTCTTAAAATGTGAGCCGGTTTAAGGGAAACGCACACCCAGTGGTGAATTTTTTATGATGAGATGATGGAGGCTATTGAGTAGTGCATTCCTTAAGATGAGATATGTGTTCCTTGAAAAGAAAATGCACTCTAAAAAATGGAAATTATGTGTTTTCTACATCAAAACGGGGCATGTTGTAAAATGCACGCCCTAGAGTGAAAAATGCAAGCCTTGTGTTAGGATTTGCATGATAACTTCCTGGAATCATAATGTTAGGGAAAATTCATATCTTTAGATGAATCTTGCACATTAGGCATGTTGTCCTTATGAAATTTCATGAAAATGGGGCATTGAGGAAAATGCACGCCCTGTTAGAGAAAAATGCAGGATGTATATATGTTGTTGTGTCCCCAAATTTTGGTGAAGGTTGAAATATACATTTTGGTTTGGGTTTACATGCATGAACTAATATGTATTGTTATATATACAACTCTGAAATGCTTTATAGTGATAAATGATAGATTAATTATTCCACAAGTGAAATATTATGGTTTTGAATTGTTGTTGTATATGAACATACTCAGTAAGGTATTTATGCTAAAA
>JASDQU010011870.1:40719-51243 GCA_032191745.1 Picea mariana | reverse complement strand
CACTGTTTTAAAGAATACTTCATGAATTCAAGGCTTGTTGGTTGGAAATTTTTGTCGTTATTAGTCTCTTGGGGCTTGTGGCTAGCTTGAAATGAGTGCATATTCGAAAACAAAACTTGCCCAATGATTAAAGTCTCACAACAAGTCATTGCATTGTCTCAATATTATAAGGCTTTCTCGTCTACTAAAGTCCCCAAATTGTTAAATCCCCCTTGCATTAATAAATCTAAGCCATGGGGGTTCTTTGATAGGGCATGTCAAGGCCCAGAAAAGATATGTGGTCATGGTTTCTCCTTATATCTAACTCCAACACATTACTTTCTCGGGAGAGCTAACATTGGATCTGGCACAAACAACCTGACAGAATTATTTTCTCCCCTTGCACTTCTAAATCTGGCTTCAGTCAAGAGAGTTGTTGATTCCCATATTTATGGTGACTCTAAATTATGTATTGGATGGATGAAAAATTCAACTCAGCTTCACCACCTGGATCTACTAATGTTAGGTCAGAAGTTGCAATCCATTTCCAGAACTTTCAACGATATTCAAAAGAGGTGCTCTATTTTTCTGCAAATGAACTTGTATGGGAAGAATTTATGGATGTCGCTCTGATTGCTCGAGTTGACTTTTTTTTTTAACTTTCTTGCTATTTTGTATTCGGTGCTCATCTGTTGATGGACTTATGATAAATCTTAAACTCATTTTTCAAGACAACATAGTGATTTGCAGTTTTGTGATCTAGTCGAATGACCCAAAACCAGCTTGTGCGATAACGCCTTTTGAATGTACAACCTATTATCTTAATAGAAAGTATGATTTTTTTCGAGGAAAAAAAATATGTTTTGCACTCATATTTTAATGTTATAGATATGGATGATGTGAATATTATTATTGGATATCCTTGGATGGACTCATTTGTTATGGTTAACATTAGTGTTTATCTGCAATATTTAAGGGATATTTAGTACATTTTTATAATAATGTCTGAATCTTCCTACAAGAAATTATATTACAAGTTATATCAGTTTGATATTTTAGTTTGTATACCTGCAGGAAATCTACCTACTGTTTGATATTTCAATTTGTATACCTGCAGGAAATTATATTACAAACTACAGAGTTGTAGAAAAGTTGTACATTTTTCTATACATTTGTTTGTGCAATTAGAAACTTAAAACCCTTTGTTGTGAAAAAAAAACAAAAAAATGTCTTATAGAAAAAAATGCATGCCCAGGTCTCAAAAATCATTCAATTTGAGTTGTTTAAATTGTAAATGTTTTGTTAAGTAATTTTACATAATCCTATATACTTAGTTTTGCATTTGCAGTCATAAAATATTGTTGTGCAAAAATAGGAAAGAGATGCCTAATAAAACCCTAGAAATGCACAACCTATTTGTAAAAAGTAAGGCAATGTTGTATTATACCTTAGATTTGAGTAGTGCAAGTTGTTGGGGGTGTGGTTTATCATATTAAACATGTTCATGTTGTTAATTTTGCAATTGCAAGTTTAAAAAGGGTTGTTGTGCAAAAGAGACAAGGTTTGCCATGTAATTTGGGAGGTCGAAATTGTACTAAGTGACCAAATTAAAATGCACGCCCAAGCTTCCTTATAGCTCCAAAAAATGTCTTATCAGTTCTAAGATGGATTTAGATATATGGTAAATTTGCATTTGTCATTTAAAGTGAAATTTAAGAGCATTATAGGTTTCTTTCTATTGATGTTTTGGTAGTTGCGGGAGGTATTAACCTCCAAGTGTAACCTTTGTACTTAGAATAGAATATTCCAGAAGTAAGAGAACCATTAATCAAATGTGCGAAAACCCTAGAAGAGAAGTTAGCCCAAAGAGAATAATAATAAAGTCTTAAAAGGCTCCAGAAAGTGAGGTCGGCCCCACATGAAAATACACCTTGGCAAACTAGTATAAATAGAGGCTAGGCGCTCCTCATTTGCACATAATCTCACTCAACAGAAGGAGGGCACAAGTTTGAAGAGCAGCAGTTGCAGTTGTAGTATAAGGAGGCGCAAGTCTGGAGAGGGTGGTGTAGTAGTTGTCGTGGTGTAATCTTGGTCTTTCTGGTATCTCTCTTGTGTGCTTCTCTTGGTAAAGGTACGCTTCTATTAGTAGAGGTACGTTCTCTTGGTATTGTGTTGTTGTTGTAGCAGTGGTGTTTCTGGTTAGGGTTTATCTGTTGGTTCTAGTGTGGACTTACCATAATCATTCTATCTAAGAAAAGGTTAGTGTGCTCGGGGGTGGCATAGTGAATGCCTATGGTTGGGTGACAATGATGTGACAATGCCTATGGTTAAACGAGTATAGCAAAATTTTAACATGGAATCAGAGCTAGTTTCCTTCGTAACAGTCTAACCACTGGAAGGAAGATCCTCAACTTCCCCCTTTGTCAAGCTTGTTGAGCACTTATTGAAACCTCCAAGAAGGTCGCCTAAGTAGGGCACATCTTTCCACCGGATTAGATCTCCAAATTTATGAAATTGAAAATTTAGGGTTTCCTCATAAAACCCTAGGTGTGCAGTACCATTTAAAGTTGCAATGCCAGTTGCATTGTGCTAGTTGCTTCATCCCAGTGGCTCTGTGCGAGTTGCATCATGCTAGTTGCTTCATTCCAGTTGCTTCATGCTAGTTACATTTGTAGCACCAATTGTAGTACCAGTTGCAGTGAAATTTTTTGTGAAGTGTTGGGCCTAACTTTTAGTTTTCCTAGTGTGCCCTACCCTAGCGCATCTCTAGCTACCTTCAGATTGCAAGTTGGAGCAATTTAAAGTTTTAGGATTCGTCATTGTTTGTCGTTGTTTTCCACTCCTGCCAGAGGTATGTAGTTGTATATGTTTAAACTGTATCACTATCTTGAGGGTGTTTTCGGCAGAAGGGATCTTTTTTTCAAGAAAAAATCGTAGATCCAGAGGGATCTCGGATCTAGCACATTCAGAGGAACAACGCACTCTGGGTTTGATTGTTTTGATATGCCTCTAGCTGTTATGGAATTATTGTGATCTTATGAACATCTAGTTGTATTTTGATCTATTGAAGTTATGATTATCATACTAACCTCTAGTCAAAGTTAAAGTTATAAGCTAACTCTAGTCAAAGTATTAGATTGATTAAGGTTGAGATTTTCAAGTTTACTTGCATTATATTCCCTAACTCAGATTTCTGACAAGAAAGCATATTGTCTTAGTACATAGGTATAGGTTAGAGATAATACTTGTCATCCGAAGGAGACTCAGAAGAAAAGCAACAACACTCATTCTTGAAGATAAGACTCCAAATTCCAGGTTTGATTGATTAATTTGATAAGTTTCCAATTTGCACATATCAAGCTTGATAATTGCTACATTACAAGTAAACATTATAGTTGTCACAACAATCTCTAAAAAGTTTTATTATTGCTAGATTCAATGATTACTTTGTAGCATGTGAGTACTATTGATATAAATGTTTATTGTACTTGTTTGCAAGATGAACTAAAATTTTCCTCTAGGAGATATTTCTTGTTTTACTTTTAGGCAGGTCACCCTGGTAATGTTGTGATGATTATCATGAAATTGTCTTTTTGTTATCATAGATATGTTCTTATGAAAACGTTATTATACTTTTTGTTCTTTTTTCTTGTTCTAAGCAGGATAACATGGAGGAATGATTGGTCACAACACTGGAAGAGTGTTGTTCCTATTTCTTATTATTGTATTCTTATTTTGGCTCTTGTTCCAGGCATGTCACAAGTGATAGCTCTGAGAAGGAGCTACTGTGATGATTGTTCTCATTATTGTTTTTATTATTACAAGAGTATTATTCTTGTCTATTGTTTTCCCTCGCGTTGCTCTTGTTTCGGGCATCTCACGGGTGATAAATCCGAGGGGAGCTATAGTAATCCTTGTAGGAGGCAACATATTAGATGGTATCTAGTTTGAGACATGGAGAAGATTGTCCAGATAAGAAGTTGTATACACGACCGCATACATCAATGTACCAAAGAAAAAGAGGACAAAGAAGGGTACTTTTGTGAGATACAAAGTATCTCATATGGAGATTGATACTCTCCATATGGAGATCTCAGAGAGGGTCAGTGGCTTAAAGACTTTCATTTAGAAAGTATTCCTCCTCAAATTCATATGGGAGAGAGAGAGAGATGTCTTCCAGGACTGGTAGGCATGTGCCATGAGTTGAGGAGACTAGATCGAAGCTTCTGAGGCTTCAAGGAGATATGATACCTCCTGGAAAGATTCCATTGTTTCAGTAACAAAGAAGGAATTCAATCAAAAGGATAGGAATGTGGATTTCTCCTTGGTTCTGAGACCAAAAGGGAAGCCAGTGGTGACTTCCAAGATCAAACATGTTGTTGATGGCAGCATAGAGATGTACAAATCCTGATTTGTGGCCAGAGGATTCTCCCAGAAAGAGGGAGAAGTTTATGATGAGATACTTGCTCCAGTAGTCAGAAGAAGTTTACACAGAGCATCCACAAGGTACATGAGAAGGAGTCTCATGTCTGTAGATTGAAGAAAACTTTGTATGGCTTAAGCAGGCACCCAGGTCATGATATGCCAGATCAGGCAGTTTCCCGATGAGCTTGGGATTTGCCAAGAGTAAAGTAGATTCCAACCTTTACTACAAGGTTGTGGATGGTGGACCAATGATATTATTGTTATATGTGGATGACATGTTTCTAACAGGAGATGAGAAGATCATCACTGAAAGTGAGAGGAATCTTGCTACAAAGTTCGAGATGAAAGACCTATGTATGATGCATTATCTCTCGCATCTAGAGGTATGGCAGAGATCAGATCAGATTTTCCTGAACCAAGGAAAATATGTTGTAGAGATTCTGAAGGGATTCAAAATGTTGGATTGTAAGGCCATTCCCACCCCGATGGTGACGAATATGAATTTATTGAGTGATAAATATTTAGAGACAGTGGATGCTACCATGTATAGACATATGATTGGTTTGTTGATATACACAACGCTTGATATATGTTTTGTAGTGAACACATTGAGTCAGTATATGGTCGAACCTAGACATGTTCACTTGATTGTGTCAAAGAATGTGTTAAGGCACCTGAAGGGTACGATAATATTTGGACTCAGTATGTTTCGGACCATGAGATAATCCCGCAAAGCTATACTGATTTAGATTGAGTTAGTAGTGTCGCAGACCGGAAGGGTACATCTGGATGTTGCGTCAGTTTAGGATCAACTATGATCTCATGGTTTAGTAGGAAGCAGACTAGTGTGGCGCTCAGTACGGCTGAGGCAAAATATATAGTAGCAGTGAAGCAATATGGCTTCAGAAGTTGCTTGCAATATTGTTTGATCTCAAGTTAGAGGTGACTTGTATCTGGTGCAACAACTAGAGTTGTATGAAGTTATCGGAGAACCCGGTGTTTCATGACAAGTCCAAGCATATCGAGATTAGGCACCATTATATCAAAGAGATGGTGCATAAAGGAGCATTGAAGCTCCAGTATGTTGCTACAGATGAGCATATAACATATGTGTTGACCAAGCCTTTGTCAAGGGTGAAGTTTTTGTACATCAAGGACAAGGTTGGTGTGGTCCAAAAGGATGTACCTTTGTTATAGGGTATGATGTGTTATAGATGTGACTCAAGATAGCAACATGGTATATTGTGGACAACAAGATGTCATACCCGGGCATTCACTGTGGCACCAGTCAGGATGATATGTACGCAAATCCTTTAGGGAGAGCGTGTTTTATTAGTTGTGGAGGCCCAACTAGTTTGTGTGGTTGGAGGCTTTGTGAAAATCCTTCGGGGAGAGCATGCCTCTGGAACAACTAGAGGGCCAACCTAGCGTGTTGAATGTCTACTACTCCAGTGAAACAGTCTGGTACACAGGTCTTCTACTCTAGTGAAATAGTTTGTTATATTGCTACTCTAGTGAAATAGACGGGTACTCATTTACACTGGTGTGCCAACCAGTGGGACTTATTCATATGAGAGCATAGCCCGTGAGATACCACATGAGACTTAGCCCCTTGAGGATTTACTCATGTGAGAACTCTATCTGTGTGAGTTGGTAAGACTCCATATGAGACTCAGTCACCCCGTTACCTAGTTCTACATGAGATGGTTGTTTCTATTAATGTAGATCCAGTGCATGGTTATTGTGGACTAGAAGAAAGTCCCATCATGACCGTTGTGCCAACTAGTGGTATTCGGTTTATGATGGTTACTACTTTAGATGCATGTTGTGTGTGGTTACAGAAATTTTCGTGATGTCGGATTCTGTGTGAGCTAACGAGTTACTAGTTCTTTATGAACTAGATGTCATATTCTGTGTGAGTTGATGAGTTACTAGTTCTTTATCAACTAAATGCCAGATTCTATGTGTGTTGGCAAGTTGAAGCCCCGTGATGACATAAATCCCAGAAGGATGATGAGGACCCATATGCATGACTGTGACATGACCATCAGATACCCTGTTTGTGCGACTATGACAGAGCATGTGTCGCTGTGATAGTGATACTTGTTACATGATTTGTTTGATTATGAGATGGTCTATTGGGCCATGCTACTTGTTACATGATCTGTTTAATCATGAGATAGCATGTGTGTCTATGGTGATGCTACTTGTAGACTGGCCTGTAATACCATGTGAGTCTTGCCCATGCCATGTGAGATGCATGGATCTATTTGGGACCATTACATGAAGAACATCTTAGTTAATACCTCCCTAACTAAGAGGGAGTGTTGATGTTTTAGTAGATGTGGGAGGTATTAACCTCCAAGTGTAACCTTTTTACTTAGAATAGAATATTCTGAGTAAGAGAAACATTAAATAGATGTGTGAAAACCCTAGAAGAGAAGTTGGCCCAAAGAGAATAATAATAAAGTATTAAAAGGCTCCAGAAAGTGAGGTCAGCCCCAAATGAAAAGACACCTTGGCAGACTAGTATAAATAGAGTTTAAGCGCTCCTCATTTGCACATACTCTCTCTCAACATAAGGAGGGCGCAAGTTTGAAGAGCAACAACAACAGTTGCAGTAGAAGGAGGCGCAATTCTGGAGAAGGTGGTGCATCAATTGTCGTGGTGTAATCTCAGTCTTTCTGGTATCTCTCTTGTGTGCTTCCCTTGGTAAAGGTATGCTTCTATTAGTAAAGGTATGTTCTCTTGGTATTATGTTGTTACTGCAGCAATGGTGTTTCTAGTTAGGGTTTATTTGTTGGTTCTAGTGTAGACTTGCCAAAATCATTCTATCTAAAAAAAGGTTAGTGTGCTCAGGGGTGGCATAGTGAATGCCTATGGTTGGGTGAAAATGATGTGACATTGTCTATGGTTAAACAAGCATACCAAAATTTTAAAACTTTCAAGCGCCTAGATTTAGTATTTCATGTAAATTTGAAGACAAAACTACCTTACAGACCCGGATTGAATGGTTCAATTCATAGAAGGTGTAATTTGTGATTTTACACCTTTCTATAACCTTAGATTAGCATTTTCAAACAAAAAAMTTCCTGATGTGCATAAAGGCTAAAGMTTTTCTTGTAAAACCAAAGGGCCAAAYTGTTGAAGTTGGCTATATGAAACTGCATGCCCAAAGTTGTCTAAGCCTCCATAATTTAAGATTTAAGTTGTAAATTGATGATTGCAATATTGTTAACATGTTTGTACCATTAGGAGTGCATTTACACTCCAAAAATGATGATTTCAATGCATAAAGATTCATGAATTTTTGATGAATCAAAGGATGGTGGGTTATGAGAGAAATCAAGGTCAGTGACTTCTAACCAACCAATGATACATAGAAAATGGCATCAAACTTAATAATACATAATCAACACATGATGTGACATTGTCTATGGTTAAACAAGCATACCAAAATTTTAAAACTTTCAAGCGCCTAGATTTAGTATTTCATGTAAATTTGAAGACAAAACTACCTTACAGACCCGGATTGAATGGTTCAATTCATAGAAGGTGTAATTTGTGATTTTACACCTTTCTATAACCTTAGATTAGCATTTTCAAACAAAAAAATTCCTGATGTGCATAAAGGCTAAAGATTTTCTTGTAAAACCAAAGGGCCAAATTGTTGAAGTTGGCTATATGAAACTGCATGCCCAAAGTTGTCTAAGCCTCCATAATTTAAGATTTAAGTTGTAAATTGATGATTGCAATATTGTTAACATGTTTGTACCATTAGGAGTGCATTTACACTCCAAAAATGATGATTTCTATGCATAAAGATTCATGAATTTTTGATGAATCAAAGGATGGTGGGTTATGAGAGAAATCAAGGTCAGTGACTTCTAACCAACCAATGATACATAGAAAATGGCATCAAACTTAATAATACATAATCAACACATATAAAAAAAAATACTTTAAAGAGAATAAATCATGGAAAATATAGAGTTTTTTCACCTCCAAATTGATTGATTCAAGTTGGAGAGTGTGTAAATTATGTTTTTACATCTACATATACCTTTGTTCATGCATTTATAGAAACAAAACCATTTAATGTGCAAAAAGATCAAAAAGTATCCTATAGAATGAAGAGGTCAATATTACAGGATATATTACAAGTTTTGGGGTTGTATAAAAGTTGTACATCTATCTATACCTTGGTTTGTGAAATCGGAAACTTAAAACCCTTTGTTGTGCAAAAAGACCAAAAATTGTCTTGTAGGAAAAAGAGAGCAAATTTTCTATTGGTGTAAATTTTTCCTTGGTGTAAAATTCACATCATGCTACACTAAAATGCACACCATGGTGTCAAAACTCATTCAATTTGAGTGGGTCAAATTGTACATGATTTTTTAAGTCATTTTACATAGGCCTATATACTTGATTTTTCCTTTGTAGTCATAAAAGACTCTATTGTGCAAAACTAGGCAAGAGATGCCTAATAAAACCCTAGCAATGCACAACCTATTTGTAAAAATTAAGCCAAGATTGTATTATACCTTAGATTTGAGTTGTGCAAGTCATTGGGAGTGTGGTTTGTAATCATATTAGACCCGTTCATGTTGTTAATTTTGCAATTGCAAGTTTAAAAAGGGTTGTTATTCAAAAGAGGTGAAGTTTGCCTTGTAATTTGGAAGGTCAAAATGGTACTAAGCAACCAAATTAAAATGCACACCCAAGCTTCCTTGTAACTCCAAAAATTGCTTTATAAGTTCTAATATGGAGTTAAATATATGGTAAATTTACTTATGTCCTTTAAAGTGCAATTGAAGAATATGAGAGGTTGCTTTCATGCACCTAGATTTGGGATTTCATGTAAATTTGAAGGCAAAAATGTCATAGAGTAAAATGCACACCCTAGTCTCAATTTTGACCCAAATTGAGTGGGTCAACTTGAAGACGGTGTAATTTGTGATTTCTTCACAAATGTCTATAGCCTTAGAATGGCATTTGGTGAAGGGTGAAATATACATTTTGGTTTGGGGTTACATGCATGAACTAAAATGTATTGTTACATATATAACTTTGAAATGCTTTATAGTGATAGATGATAGATTAATTAATCCACAAGTGAAATATTGTTGTTGTGGAATGTTGTTGTAGATTAACATACCCAGTAGGGTATTTATGCAAGAAWGCTTGCATATTAGGGTTTAAGTCTAGGGTYGCATATTTATTGTTGCTAAAGGTAAATGGACTGTGTATTTTTGTTGTTTCATTAAGGACCAACAACATTAATATTGGGTAAGGAAAAACACACATAATTGGTACAAACTTAAGCCAAWTCCCACTTCACWACGAAAATTTTGAAAATCCATGTTTACTGAAAATTCAAAATTTTGACCTCATTTACTTGAGCTTTCTAATATCTATTTCCCATGAAATTTGAACCTTATCACTAAATCTGAAATATTAGTTGTAGTAGAATATATTTACTTTTGTAAAACCAAAATCACTAGGTAACCCAAGAAAACAAACACTGAAATAATGCACTTTGTTGGTGGGTTTCGGTCACAAGGRTGGATAAAACCCCCTTAAGCTCAACAGTTGTGGGTTGASCCTCAAACAAATGGTGATGGATTTAAATCAAACCCTAGATCTATTTGTGTATATCAAATCCTACTTTAGATAAGATATAAAAATCCAAAGCATGAAATGAAAGCTACCTAACATGAACACTAAGATATAAAAAATTCATATTCTCCATTACCACAATAGGAAGGCAAAGAATAAACACATATAGATTAGCTTATTGAAGTTGAATGGGATTCAAATCCCCTCCTTAGAATGGGTCCTTGGATTCCTTGGTGTGCTTGTGACTCTCTTTCATGGATAAATAAGGTACATATGCTAGAAAGTGCAATCAAGAGGAAGAGTTCCTCAAGACTCTAGTGACATTATTGTAGCATAACCTTACTTTTGGGATGGATTGATGTAGTGACCTCAAGTGCTTTATTTATAGTTGTATAGTGGATAAAACCCCTTCACGTGATATTATTTATAGTGACCTCGAGTGCTTTATTTATAGTTGTATAGTGGATAAAACCCTTCATATGATATTTTTTATAGTGACCT
>JASDQU010011869.1:156352-172575 GCA_032191745.1 Picea mariana | reverse complement strand
TCCTATTAACAAAGCATTTTCGAGATATAGATCCTTGAAATCCCGATTCTCGATTTTTGAAAACCAGAAATTAATTCCTAAATCTTGATTAATTAAAGTTAACACAACGATCAAAAACCAAAGTTAAGCTTATCATGATTTCGCAATTCGAGGGTTGCATATGACATATCTCTTGGGTGCATGATCCCCGAAACTCCGAAATGTGAAATCATAAACTCTGAAACAAAGTCTAAAACTTTAATTAATTCATTCTAAAACATGATTAACAATCATTAAACTCCTTTTTGTGTTTTGCAATTTGGTGTTTCATAAAACAATTTCAAAACTCCATTTTGAAATTGTCAATATATGAGAATATCTGCAATGGAGGATTAAAGCTATTTTGAACTTAATTGCATATCAATAAACATATCTTTGTTCATTAAGACATTAAAGTCTTACCCCCTATCTCAGTACGCTCATTTAAAGGAAATTAAAGGAAATAAAGGATCTGTATTTCGAATTTTATTCTCATTTTTACAATCATGAGCGAGCTGTGTTTATCCAGGTTTATAGATTCTTTCTCTGCAAGCAGGTTTTCAATCTAGTGCGAATGCTATGGCACCTAAGAGGGTACTTAAAAAAGTTGAGGGAATTGTTGAAAGCATGGGTATAGAAGGAGATGTTGTAGCTGATACCTCACCCCACGCTATTGATTCTATCAAATCTTGGAGGCAAATATTCGAGAATCTAGATTACAAAATTAAAAACTTTCCACATGATTCTGAGAACAAACTTTGGGACATAGCGGAGTCCAAACTTCACAAAATAGAAGCACGCCCACGGCTCATGCCATATAATGACATAATATATTGTTCCTTGGAGAGAGAAAACGTGAAGACAAGGAGCATTCTGAACAGTCGTGGGGTCGCCATCAGTTCCTTCAGGCCAAAAAATATACAAGTAATGTACATTCTATCCCCTAATCCTAAGTATATTTATAATGTTGAATCCGTAGCTGAATTCTAAAGAAAGGAATGTGCAGAGGTAGATCGTACATACCCTGATATAATTAGAGACTGGTGGGGAGTGCCAGCGAATTTCAGGGTCGATACTCACGGGAAATATGCCACAACCTCACTAAATGAATACATGGTCTATGTAGCCATGATGCTTTGCAGACTCTTCGAAAAGAAAAGCCCCACTCATTTCCCTGCGGCATGGGTGCCTCTTCTTCATGAAGTAGCTGAAGGTTTTATTTTCAAATCGGACAAAATCCTATCAGACAATTTATCTAAGGAGGTGACAGAGTACCAAAACACAAAATACAAGGGCCAACCAGTTGCCTTCTATATGTCCGCCTACATCATGGACGACATATGCTTCATGACCCCTTTCCCTCTGATGAATTGGTGTTGGAATCCAACCTCCAATAAACCCATTCATGAATATTATTCTATGTTGTGGAAAGAAAATGCTAAGGATTCCTTCTACGAAAGCTGCCACTTCGTGATGATTCCAGTACACCAAATGTTGTATGGCTCCAAGCCTCCTCGTATTTCTGATTCAATCATGGAAAGTCTCAAGGCCACCGCTGATTGGTTTATAGAAGAAAATTTTTCCTACATTAGGGTTTTCAGATGTTCAATCCCTTCCCACGCACTACCAAAATCCATCCCTGATAGACTGGCATGCATTGAGGTGGCTCATCAGATAGTAATAGGTGGCATCAGAAATGAACTAAAAGTGGCCCAAAAGAGATTCTGGCCTATTTTCCCTGTGCAGATTGGGAAATATTCACTACTCAATCTAGGGAATTCCAAGGTTGAGGCAACCCCTTTAGGAGAGATAAAGTTTCTAAATATTGATCACAGGAAATATGATCCCTATAAAATTGTGGGTAGTCACCAAGTTAATTGCAATCTGAAAGCATACGAACATGAACAGTCCCCTTGTGACGACATGTTCAGAGGAGTTATAATTTATGACGAAGTACTCGCCAGGTTTCAAACTTTGTCACCTGACTTGCAAAACAATTTCCTGAACTTCCAAAAACATCGGAGAAGTTGTTTACCCGGGGTATTACTAGGAGAAGCATCAACTCGGCCTCTAGAGAAATAAAATGTTCCCCCGGGCTTCGAACAGGAAGCACAGAAGAAAGGCAATCCCGAAAAAGTCCCACGGGATATGGAAAGGCCCCAACAAAACAAAGAGGCCTTACAGACAAACAAATCAGAGACAGAATCAGAGAGGAGGTTTGGGAGACCTCCCGAGTCTAGTAAGCTTACTCCCTCTTCATCACTTGGTGTTGATGTCAATACACCTAAGGCGATAGGAAGGAAAGGGTCTACAGATCTAGGAAGTCCCATAGCTTCCTTAACCCTCTTACAGTCCACTTTTGGATTCCCACAGACAGGAGCCCTATTTTTTTAATGACCTCACCTCTATCTCCATAGATGTGATTCCTCCTTCTGATTATTTTTTTAGCACAAAAAGGAAGGTCACCCTGAAACAAGAGATGTATATGAAGGAGGGGAGTATGGTAAAAAATCATAAAGTCTCGATAGATGGACATAATTTGGAGGAGGAGGATTTCTCTATAGAGATAGCAGGTTCCATGGGATCCATGGAAACAACAAACTTTTTTTACCGTGGGAAACATGAGAATAAGGATAAAGAAGAGTAATAACATGATAGCTCAATTACAAGATCAGTTAAAGAATGTTGAGAAGAACATCAGAGAAGAGGTGAGTAAAAGCTTGGAGCAAACTAGGGTTGTCGAAAGGCTAGAAATTCAATTACTCAAATCAAGCCTGGACAAAATGAACCAAAAGATACAAGCAAGTTAGCTGCAGGTTGCTCAGTAAAAGGAGCATGCAGAACAGTTACAGGCTAGGTTAAATTTGATGGAAGGTCGGGTTATAGATTTAAAGGATTTCTAGACCCTCATTCTGGAAACACATACAAGGATAGAAGCCGAGCAGCAAGGACTAATCTCCAAAATAGGGATCATCCAGAATTACCTTCAAGAGGTAAGTGAATCTCTTGATAATATTATTTTACTAGAAAAGGAAGATAAAGCAGCAAGGAATACCTTCCAGAAAATGGTTGCATGTTCAGGGAATAAAGAGGCGACAAAAAATATAAAGCTCTCTGTCACAGAACAAATAAAGGGAGACATCATGCTCAAGGTATGGGAAACAAATATGTCTGAGAGCAAGAAGATAGTTAAAGAAATCAAATATGATTATGAAGGAATCCTCGATTGGATAAGCAAGCATTAGGGATTCAAAAAGATGACTGCTCCGAGTCACTGGGGAAGATAAACATTGAAAAGTAGTAGTTGGATTGCAAGGAAGGTTTGAAGAAGATTCAGACTGAAATTTTACAATTGAAAGAAATCGATGTCAACCTAATAAACAGATGGTTTCTACAACCCAGTTTAAAATTGCAGGCGATCAAGTTTTCCGACCAAGGTTTTGAAGATCGGTTCCCAAAGGTACAAAGAAAGTTCTATCTGTTTGAGACAAAATATCTTCCAACACCTCCTAGAAACTTTATCCATTTTCTGGAGAAATGTATTGAATGTGTAGCATCAAAGAAAGGAGAGAATTTGACTAAGCAATGAAGATCGTTTGGAAACTCATACTGTTGAAATGATAAACAAACAAAAGTTAATCGTGCAACAGTTAAAGTTGCAGTTTTCTAACTACTTTTCTCCTAGAAAGTAGGAGATTGTAAACCATCAAGTATGGATGACCTTTTATAAATATAGGAAACGAAGACTGAAATGGGCCTTTTTGATCTCTATGAAAAAGATTGTTGACAAAA
The DNA here is from genome assembly GCA_032191745.1 of Picea mariana. Lineage (NCBI taxonomy): Eukaryota > Viridiplantae > Streptophyta > Pinopsida > Pinales > Pinaceae > Picea > Picea mariana. The sequence goes on along the minus strand of JASDQU010011869.1, from coordinate 168,765 downwards.
TAATTTTAAAAAAAATCTAAATTAATAAAAATGCAGATTGAAGATTCTAGATCTTGTCACCTCTAAGTTATGTGTTTCTCTGTCATTTCATATTTCTTACACATGTTTAATTGATGAATTCTTTACCACAGTTTAGTACAACCTCTACTATGAAAATTATTATTTTCGTTATTTCAAATCATTTACAGTTTTTCCTCTATATCCGTTATCAGAAGATACAAGACCTGTAGATGCTTAGTTTTCAACATCATATGCTTCATTAATATTTGTATCATTTCCTAGTCTTCTGTTACAATGTGAGATTCCTCTGAAATTGATGCCTCATTTTGCTAATAGCTTTATGTTTTTCTCCATATCATGCATATTTATTTTCTTTAAAATTTAACTCGGATACAAGAAAAGGCCTACAATTTGATCTGACTATTTATTTATGTTTTAACATCATTCTCGTTACTTTGTGGAATAGAGATAATCAGCCTAAAAAGAAAGCACATAATCTTATCCTCCTTTACTTTCCATCTTCATGATAGTACCAGTTGCAAGGCAGCGTAACAACGAGCCTGGACTCTTGGATCAAACTAGCATTGCTCTAAATTTATTTAACACTATTTTACAAACAACAAATAATCAGGTTGACTTAGAACGTTCATGGGTAGCAATTGAGAGAGATGTCAGTATCCAGGAAAACTGGGAGTTTCAACAGAGACAGTTGAGAAATTGACAATAGCCTTTACCTTTTTATCAGTCTTTATTCTATTCTTAGCACCCTCTGTTTTTTCAGATGCCTTGACGGTATACTTTAGGGCCTTAATGTATAAACTTAGGAACAACACATTCAACAACTAAAATATTAGATCTTAATCAAACAAAAGGATCATTGGGATTCATCATCTTCTTGTTTGGCACTATGATTCCTTCATGCGAATTCTCAATAAAACCTCGACACTCAAACTCTGCAACTATTTGATACCCAAATCGGCATCTGTCTTCTCGGCATAATGATGTGAAACCCTCCATATCTGTAGAGATGGCACCTATAAATTTCGGCCAAAATCACTTGTCTTTGTTTTTTTTCTTTTTCTTTATTTTACCTCTTGAACAAGATCCGACATGCATCAGGAAGTTTAAGGTTATAACCTTTATATGTTTTGATTCTCCTATGACTTATTCGATGAGACAAGTGAGGTAAGGCCTCATGAGCTTAGTGTTAGCTCTAGGCTTTGTGTGGTTTTTTACTGTGGAATTTGGTATATGAATTAGCTCGATAGGCTTGTCTTAGGATTAGAATTGTCATTTAAGCACGCACCACCTTTTTGGAAAAATTTACAAATAAAAATGTATCTATTTTTATTTTTTGAAAACATAAAAGACACAAAAGCTAGGGTTTCGAGCTAAATAAAAATTATTGTGATTTTTTTTTTGGAATGTAGGTCAAGAAGAAAAAGAACAGAGGGTTCATTGGAAAAAAGCAATCAATGAAATCTTATCAGGGCTTAACGGGGCATTTTGAAGATTATGAAAATTAGCAAAAAAAACCTGAGAAATTGACAAATCAATCATGAAATGATGAAGGTGATTTAAAAAATTTAAGAGCACATTTTGAGCACTAACACAATGGATGACCTTACCAATATAAGAACAATAAGAAAAGGAGGGCAGTAGTCGAATGAGAGGGATTGGAAAATGATGAGGATGAGGTAAAGGATCTTCATGTGACAGGAAATATTGAAGAAATCTTGCACACCACATATGAGAGGAAAACCAGAGGTCATGGGTCTAACGCAGAAGAAGGATATCCATTCCAAATCCAAATTAGTGTGGAACCCACAACCCCATGTGCGACTAAGACATCTAAAAAAGAAAAATCTCTTAACCAGCAAGTGATTAGTGGTAGAAGGATTTTTACAGGTCGTGGGTCCAATGGAAACGCAAGCAAAAGTGTAACACTCAAGTATATACACCACACGGAGGTGGTAGTGAAAATAAATTCATAAAGGAAAGACAAGATCCAACTATTAGGTTACCAGAGTTCCAAGGAGAAAGGTCAGAGGACCCAGAAAATAATTTGTTTATCTGTGAGAAGATATGGGCAGCTAAGCAAATTAAATATGAAGTTACAAAGGTTGCGTAGTTGGAAATCGCATTCAGATACCACACATTGGATTGGTGTATGGGCCTCGTAGTAAATAATCCAATGGGAGCACCTACAACCATTGCAGAGGTGAAGAGGCAATTAATAAATGATTTTTAGAAAACAAGTTTAGAGGATTTTCTCATGAATTAGATGATAGAGATTAAGAAGAAACCAGGAGAATCAGTTGGAAGGTGGACCAGAAGTAGAAATTAATAAAAGGTATGTTGAAGTACCCTATTATTGATATGCATCATAGAAATTTATTTGTTAACTCTTTATTGGCACATTTGAAGTATCCTTTGAGGCAGAAAAAGTTCCAAACCCAGGCTTAGGCCTTGCAAGCAACATTACAGTTAGAGGAAAATAAGTATAAGCATACAGATCTAGTTGTGGAAGAGTTGAGAGAAGACCTGAAGAACCTTAAATTTCAGATGAATTAGAAAAAGGGAAAGGAAAAGAGGGAAGATGTATAATGCACAATTTGTAGAACAGAAGGTCACCATAAGAATGAATGTCCAACCTTTGTGAAGTATATAGAAATATGGATTTCAAATCCATTATCGTCAGGAGGACCATGGTGTGAGATATGAGAAACACATGGACATGATCTCTATTATTGTACCATGATGCATACGTATCAAATAGTACCAAAGAGTACATTTTCTAATTTTTGTATATCAGTTGGACATGAAGATAAGGACTGCAGAACCTTGGAGATAATGAAGGAGAGGACATCAGATGCATATATGTTGTAGGATGAATTAATGACACAACAACCTATGTAGAAACTGCAGTATAATAATGCACAGCAGCCATAGTATAACAATGTATAGCAGTTTGCAGTGCCACCGCAGTGCAATAATGTGCAATGATTTGGAGCACCACCGCAGTATAACAACGTGCAATAGTGTGCAGCACCACCATAGTACAATAATGTGCAGTCGCAGTATAATCAGGGGCTATAGTATAATACATCGCATGGAGACAATCATGGGAATAGAGGAGGCTTCAGGGGAGGAAGTCATGGAGGAAGATGTTTTGGAGGAGGTAGAGGACCTGTAGTTTGTCACAACTATCAGAAACCTGAACACTATGCAAGAGATATTCCACAGCCACCTGCAACATGTATGTATTTTTGCATAGTATACCATGAGACATAAGATTGTCCAACACTTCTGGTAAATATACAAGATAAGAGGGACCAGAACAATCATAACTTTCAATAGATTGTTGTGGAAAACAAAGAAGAGGATGGGAAGTGTTAGCACTCTTTAAATTTTGTTCAATTGAATAGACAAATGACAAAGGTAACTGTTTCAACCAGCTTTAGAGTTGAGGCACTAGCCTGCTCAACTCAGAGAGGGCTCTCTCGTGTCACTAGATAATTTTGTGATAATCGGTGGCTATATTTGGTTTGTTTTGGGGGGTTCTTATAAAATAACTGAAGAAATGAAGATAACATTTGGGCTATGGAGTCTGGAATGAACAATGCATTGTCAAAACATAAAAAATATCAAGAGGAAAAGGCTAAATGAGGCGATGAGTCTGAGTTTATATCTAAAATTTGCATGGCATCAAAGGAAAAAGAAACATATAACTGCATTAGAACAATATTAAAATAAATTCTGAATTGGTTAAGAAGAAATAGACATAGTCTAAATCGCTTAAGCCAAGAGCATCACAATGATGAATTCTGGGTTTTTGTTTCTCCAATTTAGACAGATGAAAGAGTAAATGAAATATAATATTATAGGAATCACATACTATGAAAGAACATAAGACTCATATCACCGCCAATTAGAATCTTTTCATAAATAGTCCAAAATCCACTTTTTCATTTATATATTCATTCTAGCCCCAACGTTTACAAAGTCTCCCTGCTTAGAGGGCAGGCTCCTCTTTTCTTCATACTTTCTATGTCCTTAAGATAATATATATAGAGAGAGGAATTACTTGTGGAATTCAAAATGTTTAAACTTCCCCATAATTCAAAAAATAGAGATCAGTTACAAAAAGGATTAATTTATAAAGAGAGTTATCCTATTTTGACAGATCGTTACGCACAAGTCTGACATATCTAGGACCTTTTTCTTCAACCACCATTTGTTCAAAAAAAATTGGAACATATTCAATCCTACTTGAGAATTTATTTCAGCTTGGTGATTACCTCCTCTAGGGTGCTCAACCAGGCTAGTTGATTTTCCCTGACACTCTCTATCACCTCAGCTCTGATTTCTGGTTTATGTCATTTTCTTCACTTATTCTTCACTGCCTGCTTGTAGATTTCATCCACATGTCCATTGATGATTAGGTCCCTCATAACAGGGTTTAATATGACCCCTGATTCTGGTTCAGTCATGGGTTCAGTATGAAATTTAGTTGCTAATATCTGCACAACCAACATTTCTCTCTTACTCATCGACAAGCTCGACATGTTAGTTGAAAACCCTGTTGTACTGGATACTTTTCAATTGGCATTGTCCATGTATTGCAACCTCACAGAGACCACAATATTTGTCTCCTCTAATTTCACAGAACTCAGGAAATCAATCCATCTCGAGATTACTACACTTATGCATGAGACGACGATTTCCTGGAGTATAATAAGGCCACCCATATCTTAAGACCGGTAGTCCTTGAATCCTAATCATGAATTACTAACAGAGTACATTGGTTTTCCATGCTTCACCAATCTAATTCGAATGATGAAATTTTGATTTATTTATTTGATGGAGTTCACTTGACATGTCAGACAAGAAGTACCCATACCAACGACATGACGTGATTTGACTAGCCGTCACCTCCCCCCACAAGTTTTTTTGTTTGACACATTAGACCACGAGACATTGGGGCTATTTGGAAAATGGTTTTAGGCAGACTGTTTTTCTCCCCGATGTACTTCTAAGGGTGCCATGCGTCCGCTACTAAAACCACAATGGTTTTCCCCGGTCCTCCCTCATATAATTAAGTTCTGTGCTATTTCATCACCCGATATGGGTCTTAACCGTTGATCTTGGCTACTTCAAGATTAACGGTTCATAGGATTCCCTCCTTTGCGCTCCCGCTATATTTTTCCACATTGCCGCCACATATGACCTGAGCCTCCAAATGACGCCATGTCTCTACACTGCTTTAGTCACCTACCAAATTTAAATTTAGATTTCAAGCATAGTTTTTATGGTGATAACAGGAAGAATATAAGCATAGTTACTAGAGGTGGAGAAACAATGGGAGGAGATGCAGTAAAGAAGGATCAGGACTAGTACCAGTGGGTAAGGAGGAATACAAAACCTAAATAGAAATTTGATGTGTGCAAAGAGAGGGAGACATTCAAAGAAGCCAGCACTTAAGCGTGAACCACTTAAGCGGAATGGGCTTAAGTGGTTCACGCTTAANAGAAATTTGATGTGTGCAAAGAGAGGGAGACATTCAAAGAAGCCAGATAGGATATTTTGAAGGTGAATATTGCATCGACTTCAAAAAAAAATCCAGTAAATGATATGCCAGTGTATGACATGCTCAATTATTTGATCAGACTAATAGAGAGCATCCATCAGAAAAAGTAAGTAATCTAAGAAATTTTTTGGGGTCTTGTTTGAAGTTGTTGAATGACAAAAATTCTTTACAAGTATTATAATGTTTGTTATAGAAGTGTAGTTCTGGAGAAGAAATGAAATTAGAACCCAAGAGGGTCAATTAGGACCGTAAGAAGATAAGAACAAGTAGAGAATTCATGTTGAATGCAAACATTGGATACTTTAATATAGGGGATATTATACTATACTTAGCGTCTGAAGTAAATGTCTTGCCTAAAAAGACATGGGAATCTATAGGGGCACCAACATTTGGATTCTCACCTACTCATTTGAAGTTAGAAAATCAAAATAGAGTGGTGCCAATTGGTATATTGAAGGGGATACTAGTAGATCTAGATGTAGTGTGCACCATGGAAGACTGTGAGGTCATTTACATAGCAGATAATACTTTACCATATCCAGCATTGTTGGGTTTGAATTGGGATTTTGATAACCAGAATATTATCAATTTGAAGACAAGGAAGATTGTAACATACCCGACCCCTAAATATCGTTTTTAGGGATGGTGTATCAAAAATTTTCTTACTCTAATCATCTCAAATCACCTCTTTGATGTATTCATCCTCTTCTACTCTCCCTTAGCTTTCTAACGACTATTACCAGGTTCTAATCTGATCTCTGGTTTGCAAGACATGACATCTCTAAGTTGCTTGGGCATTGTTAGTTGGGGCCACATGGCGATCAGTGCTCGGCGTTTGGAATTCGTTGTTCGGCGTTCGGTGTTGAATGACCCTTTTTATTACTTCAGGCATGTTCTTCAAAGTCCTGAATTCCTGAATTCCTGAATTTTGTCCCAGAATCTCTCCACATGGCTCCGACCACATGGTGGTCATCGTTCAGCATTCAACATTCAACATTCAGCGTTGAACACCCATTTTTCTTACTGCATGCATGCTCTCTGAAGTCTTGGAAACCCTCCACATGGCTCCAGCCACATGGAACAAATAGGTAAGTTCCATGGATGACATGCGACAAAGAAGAGAGGAAACGTGGCCCTTATAGTGGGTTCCACATGTCACGTTTTAATGGGCATGTAGGATCTATGAAACGTCTGAATCCAGGTGACAGGTGGCACATCAAACATGGGTCTACATCACCCTAGGTGACATCAATGTACCACATCACCCCAAAATTATCACCTTCCAATCCCTTCAATCTCATGTTCAAGGTGTGTCCACATGGCCCCTGGATCTATGGCCTTCATTACTTTGTAACTTCAGTGTTCAGGAAATTCATGGTGTGAATTCCTCCTTTCTCTCGGAGTGGTCAATGTTGGGTTGAACAAGGTCTATATCTGACAGTCATGGGAGATCCTGAAACATCTTCAGATCCATGGCTCTTATTACTTCATGAATTTGGCATTCGGGGAATTCGTGGCGTGAGTTCCTCCTTGCTATCGGAGTGGTCAATGTAGGGTTGACCTTGGCATAAATCCAATGGCTAGGGAAGATACAAAAGGATACCTAGATCTACGGTTCTCGTTACTTCATAGTTATGGCCTTCATGGTTTCATCTTTATGGTCGCTCCACTCTCCCTGAGTAGGACTTTGGCGAAGTATCATGCGCGGGTCTCTCCTCTGGATGATCAGACGGTTAAGAGGGGTTCTTAATGAACTCCCCAGATCCATGACTCTCATTTGTAACTTCGTCGGTTGAGGATTTTGATCATATAAGATATTTTTTCTCCTGAAGTAGGACTTCACTGAAGTTACCTCGACATAGATCCAACGACCAAGGGGACTCTCGAATATCCTTAAATTGATGATTCGTGTTACTTCGCATCTCCGGCCTTTAGGGGTTTTGGCTTTATAAATGGTCAGGCCAAAACACTCCATAGCCCCGAAATCTTGATTTTCTAAAACCAGCAAGGCTCAACTTCTTTCGGGCCTAGACTAGGGTTCTCAAACCTCTGTCACATGGGTCCTTTGAAAATCTTGTGGGATTACACGCAAATTCCTTTAGCCACAAAATAGTTAAGGATATCGGCATGAGCCCTCCGTCATACGATGAATAATTTGAAGGAGGAACCCTCCTTCCACAGGATCTGAACTTGAAATTCCTGCAAGGGTAAATTCCATAGGTTGAAAAGACTTAAACATTTCAATAAATCCTACCCCGACCCTCTTGTAGGCTTACGTCCCACTACTCTTTAACTCTTAAACTAAGGCAACCAGGAAACCATTCAAAAATCATGATTTCACAGAGAGATAATAAATACATATACCTTATTCATTCATTACATAACTCATTCATAGACACATAAACATATGTGAATTCAATCACTATTTCCATTTCAACACATAGAGTGTGAAGATACTTATCAGAAAACTAGAATTCGTGAAGCGACTACTGAAAGGGGTGCATGTTTCCACCCAACCATAGGCATAGTCACTCCTGATAGATTTACCACTATCCAGCCCTGAGATAGACCACAATGCTCTGAGAGAAACTCTTTCTTCTTTCTCAATGACAGTCAGGAACGGAGGTTACTCGCCTCCTCCCACAGGATCTTGGAAACTATTTTTCTATGTACCAAGACAGGAGGTCTGCACGAGTACTTCCAAAGTCACTCGTCACACTCATTTATCAACTTGAAACTAAAACCTTTACAACTTATTCTTGCATCCATAACGGCTTATTTCTTAGTTCTTCCTCAAACCTGAGAGCTTGCAAGTTCTCCTTTCTAACTCTACTCTCTTTGCATATTTGCTTGATTTCTTCTTTCCCTCACCTATGACCATGAATTACCTCTTTCTTTCCTTACTCAACAAGGTTGCATGGGTCTGAATCCCCATTTCATGTTCAGTTTTGGAAGTCTTTTAGATGGGTACTCTGCCCCATATCATCATTAACTCTTGAGAAGGACTCTTCCAGCTACCACTCTGACTGGTAATTCATTTCTGGGTCAGATAATTGTTCTAGGTCTCATCCATTAATTCCAATAAGGTACTAGTTTGGTGGGGTCATCTCAACCACTTATGGTTCCCCTCACCATATCTCTCATAGCATCCATGGTCTATATTGGAAAACCCCCTTTTTCAACAGTTATGCAACACTTATCCATTTTCTATTAATAACTGAAAAATAAATACATTGACCTTTTATACAAAGGTTCATCAAATAAAACATTTACACATATCTATTTTTCCATAGTCTCTTGGTCAATTATATTTATATTTACAAACTGGGGGAAAAATGGGTATTACAATCCCCTCCCCCTTAAAGGAACATCATCCTTGATGTTCTATCTATCGATGTGCTCTGCATGTACAGAAGTAAACAAAAATGGATATGCATGTTTCATGGCATCCTCCATTTCCTAGATAGCCTCATCTAGGCCAAAGTGTTTCCAATGCACCTTCACCTATGCAATGGTTATGTTCCTGAGTAGGGTTTCCTTCCTGTTTATTAGGCATTGAGGTTCTGGAAGGAATTCTCTCTCTAGTTCCACCTGAATAAAATACCAATCAATTATATGATTAGAATCATGTACATATTTCTTCAATAATGAAACATGGAAAACAGTATGTGCCTTCACTGTGGGAGGGGGTCCCACTCTATCCAAATTATCAAAGGTTCCACAATACTGAGGTGCTAACTTGGCACAATCTCCCATTCTCAAGGAGATTTTTCTGCGTCTAACTCTGAGATACACATGATCCCCTGTTTTGAACTCTCTAGGATTCATCTTTCTGTCTGCATAGATTTTATGTCTATCCTAAGATATTTTTAGATTCTATTTTATCTAAATTACTTTTTGTTCCATTTATTCCAACATGTTTGGCCCAATTACAATTCTATCTACTAGGTTATCCCAGTTGATTGGAATCTTGCACTGTCTACCATAGAGGGCTTCAAAAGTGCTCATATTCAACGACTCTTGATAGCCATTGTTGTAGGAAAAATCTACCAACAGCAGGTAGTCTTCCCACTTCTTAGGTTGATGCATTACATGCATCCTTAACATATCCTCTAATACTTGGTTTACCCTCTCTATATGTCCATCAGTTTGAAGGTGATAGGTTGTGCTAAACAACAATTTAGTCTCAAAACCAACCATTAAATATTTCCAAAATCTTGAAGTAAATTTTGTATCTCTTTCAGATATGATATCCTTAGGCATTCCATGCAACCAAAATATTTCTTTCATGAACATACTAGAAATATCTATTTCCTTTCAAGTTGACTTGACGGGAACAAAGTGAGCATCCTTGCTCAATTTTTCCACCACTACAATGATGGCATCATTCTTCTTGGCCGATTTTGGTAATATGGTGATAAAATCCATGGATATGGTTTCCCATTTCCATTTTGGAATTTTTAGGCGATTCAACAACCCTATTAGATGTCGGTGTTTTGCCTTAACCTATTGAGATTCTATACATTTATCCAAGTAATCAGCTATGTTCTTCTTCAGTCCTGGCCAATAAAACATTTTCCTAGTCATCGTAATCATTTTTTGATAACCAAGTTGACCAGTATATGGTCTTTTGTGTAGTTCATCCATAATGAACCTCTTCAAGTCGTCATAATTCGGGATATACCACCTACCTTTGTAATTTAGCAGGCCATGATTCATCATTTGATAACCTTCGTACTTCATCCTTGTGGGATCTTGTTCTAGGTACAATTTTACAGTCTTTAAGAATGCATCAGTTTCTTATGCCCTCTTGACTCTCTCCTTCACATCCATTTCACAGGTTCTTACCACTGCTAGGTGAATCATTCTCACACTTCTACAAAGGTCACCGGCCACCCTATTTTCTTTTCCTTTGATTTGTTTGATTTCAAAATAAAACTCACTAAGGAGAGCCATCCATCTATCTTGTCTAGTATTAAGTTTTGGTTGATCAAATAGGTACCTCAACCCACAATTATCTGTCATCAGTACAAATCTTCTACCCATGAGGTAATTCCTCCACATTTTTAAAGCATGCACTATGGCGGCCAGTTCTAGATCATGGGTCTCATAATTGATTTCATGCTCATTTAATTTTCTAGATTCATAGAAAATTACATCTTCTTCTTGCATAAGGAATCCTTCGAGTCCTTCCTTGCAGGAATCTGTACAGAAAAGGAATTTCTTGTTTAGATATGCAATATTCAGCACAAGTGCATTGGTTAGAAGGTATTTCAATTCTTGGAATCTCTCTTCACATTCTGATGTCCAAATGAATTTAACTCCCTTTTTTTTAAGGGAATTGATTGGGAAACCAATATTGGAAAATCCTTTTATGAAACTCCTATTGTATATATCTAGGCCCATAAAGGATATGATATCAGATACATCCTTTGGGGTATGCCAATCCATGATGGATTTGATCTTTCAGGTTCAAATTCCACCCTTGATCTAGGTGGATATTGGTGGCCACCCACCTTTTTCGACTGGCTCAAAAAAGTTTTCTGGCAATTTTGGCAATTTACTATTTTTAGCAGGTTTTAACTTCCGGGGCCATTTTGAGGGCCTAAATGAAGTTTTTTTGAGATAGAAGTCCTCAATGATATTTTATGACATGATTGAGCCCCCAAAATGAATCTCCTCGATGATACCTTTCCAACGATCTATCACATGCCTAAAACAGAGATCGTATGCAAAAGTTACGACCCGGGAAGTTGATGTACTAACTTACCCAAACGGGGCCCACATGACTTTTGGCGCTTCATCTCCTAGAGTTAGGTTTTTGGATGTCTATGAATTTTGGCATTCTTGTCTATTGTAAAAAGGCCTCTAGAGCCTCATTGTAATCATCTTCTGACGAATGCGAGTAGCATCCACATCTCTTCTCAGAGATAAGATACCGGCGCCCTAGCTAGTTTATTTCCATTCTGTCTGTAAGCATATTTTCAATCATTTGTTATTAATGAAATGAAGTATTATTTCTGCTGCATCTCTGCGTTTATGTGTATTTATTTATTTCATTGTGTTCCTACATAAATCTGGATCAGTGGTATCAGAACCTAACAAGGGGAATGACAGGGGGAAGCAGATTATCGATGCGGAGCCCAATGCCACCGTTGCCACCATGAAGATCCAGAAGGAGAAACCAAAAGATCCGAAGGAGGCAGAGTGTCTCTTCCATTCCAAGATGTGCGTAAAGGGTTCCCCATTACAGTTCATTGTCGACAGTGGGAGCCAGAAGAACCTCATCTCGGTAGAGGTCATGAAGCGATTAGGCTTGCCAACCACAGCACACCCACAACCATACACCATCGAGTGGTTGCACCAAGGACGGGACCTCCGCGTCAGTCGACAATGTCGCCTTCCCTACAGCATCAAGCCCTTCACAGATGAGGTATTATGTGACATTTCTCCTCTTGATGTTTCTGATGTATTATTATGCCAACCATACTTGTGGAAGCGACATGTTGTGTATGAGTCTAGGCCTCGTGTTGTTATTATCACTTTGGGAAATAAGTTGTATAGGATACCAGAGATAGCACCACCTACCACCATCTCTTTGGTTACTGCAAAAGAATGCAGTAGGCTCATTTCCCAAACCAGGAAATTTTTTTTCCTGATGAGCCACCCTTAAGGAAAGAAGAAGACTGTGGCCATGACCTCCAGACAAGGCCCCACTGCATGAAAACAACAAATGGATAAGGTCATGGAGGAGTACGAGGACATCTTCACCTCCTCCATAGGGGTGCCTCTACACTGCCAGGTTAAGCACCCCATCGATCTG
>JASDQU010011869.1:144210-156252 GCA_032191745.1 Picea mariana | reverse complement strand
ATATATATATTACCTTAACTGTCGTGAAATTTAGTGTCTCGTTCATTGGTACCTCTTAGGACATTTTTAACTCAAGTTCCTAGGTCATAGTTCATACCTTAGTAGTTCGTTGTATTTTCAGCCAGAAGATTGTTTACTTATTACCTTTTTGGTAAATATTTGTCATGATTATTCATGCAGATTACTCTTTTATTATAGTTGATCTCTTGAGTCCTTGACGATTTTCTACATGTAAAATGACCTGATAACAGTCAGACACTCATGCAAATCTTGTGAACTTCTAGATTTTGAAATATTTTGTATTTATATTTTCTGATTTTTTTTTTTATCTAACAGAATAAAACTTATCGAAAGCAATGTAACTATACAGAAAACATGAAAACAAACCGGTATGTACAATGAGAGTTCGGAAACATATTATTGCATGTAGTGTTTAAGGTATCACCCATTTACAGGGGCGCTAAGAATGTCTCCATCGATATTTTCTAATGAAAAAACATTTTTTTTCTCTGAGGCCAAGACTCTATAAGGGCAAGACTAGATCGAATCAAACTTGCCATGTTTGCCAGTGTGTTCTCTTCTGGCTTACCATTTTAGCACCAGATCTACAGGGAGGAAATCTCTATCCTTAGCTTTTTGATCGAATAAAATATTCATTTTATCCTGATATCTCCACAACTTTTCGTTTACTTCGGATCTATTTTGCCGAACTTCGACCAGCTGATTTTCCCTCCTGGTAATGTCGTTAGGTTCTTCGTTTGAATCTTGCCAAAGTTTCATCACTGGCAGAGAAAGATTGATTAGCAAAATAACATCAGTTCCATATACCATCTGAAAAGGGGAAATCCCAATTGACCTTTTGGTACTTATCCTGTTGGCCTACAGAGCATATTTCAAATGGGTATGCCATGCTTTCTTATTCTCAGTCAAGATTTTTTTTGATCACGGTTATCAGACTTTTATTTCCAAGCGTGGTGTCCTCCACAGACTCCCTCATGGAACTCATTAATAACATTTTTGGTTTTGGTCTCAACTAAACAACTCAACAAGAAACCCAATGGATCTTTCCAATATAATTTTCCATCTATAATACAATATTTTATAGCATGTAGCTTTAGTGTCCTGGCTTTAGATGGGGTTAGTTCACTGGGACATTGAAGAGTCAAGAGGTAAGAGTACCATACTGAAGTAGAAAACCTGTCTTGAATCTCAATTGTAGGTGTAGCGATATCGATTTCATTAATTTCTATAAAACCTTCATCTTCTTGCAGCTGATTTATTCCGAGTGCCTGCAAGTTTTATTCGGCTAGAAATTTAGCTAGACCTTGGCCCTTAATGAGTTTTATTGGTTTGACTTCCAGATTGAACTACTGAATATTAGCTAGCCATCTGCCTCTTCTTCCATCACTATCTGGCTAAACCAGTATATCTTTAACAGAGCTTGTAGGGACATAGGCTATGATCTTCGAGTGTAATATGTACGTTTTGAAGGCCTTGAGAGCCTTGACCATTGCGTAGGATTGTTTTTCTAGTATATTATATTTCAACTCAGCATCTCTCAGACTTTTATTGAAAAAGGCAATGGGTTGTTCAAAGATTTCTTCATTTTTCTGTAACAGTACAACTGCGATAGTGTGTTCGAAAGCGAAGGAAAAAATAAGAAATTCTTTTGTGTAATCAAGACTTGCCAAGATTGGCGCTTCGCTGATAACTTTCTTGATTCGTTGAAAATATGCTCTGGCTTCACTTGTCCACTTCATCTCACTCTTCTTTTTTAACATATCTGTGATCAGCGTCACAATTTCGGCGAAGTTAGGGATGAATCTTCTCAAGAAATTTATTTTTCCTAAGAAAGATTGAATTTCTTTTACATTTCTAGGGATGTTTATAGTATCTATTGCTTCAATTATTTTGGGATCGATTTTGATTCCGTATTTAGACACTATATGACCTAATAGCTTACCTTCTTGCATAGAGAAATGAGATTTTTTGGGATTGAGGGACAAACCAAATTTATGACATTTCTCGAAAGTTTGCTTCAGGTGCACGAGATGTTCTACATCAGATTTTGAAAAAACAGTCAGATCATCAAGATAGATAACAAAAAATCTATCTCTCTCACCCACGAAGGCGATGTCCATGGCTTGCTAGAAGGTTTCTCCTGCATTCATCAAGCCGAAAGGCATTTTATCGTACATGAAGGTACCCCAAGGGGTAGTGAAAGCCGTTTTTTCCTTATCATCTTGGTGTACTGCGATTTGATTGTAACCTGAAAAACCATCAATCATCGACATTTTGTTAGCTCCAATTACTTTCTCTAAAACTTGGTTCATCTTAGGCAATGGGTAATTGTCTTTGAGTGACGATCGGTTCAGGTTTCTAAAATCAACACACAATCTGATTTCGCCATTTTTCTTTCTTACCGAGACTAAATTAACCACCCACTCGGGGTATCTTAGTGGGATGATGATTTTAGCATCCATGAGTTTTTTGACTTCCTTTTCTATCACCGACAGTAACATAGGGTTTATCTGTCTGAGTTTCTTCTTAAAAGGTTTAACACCAGGTTTCAAAGGAATTTTATATTCAATTATAGAAGTGTCATAAGTTCTCAGTTTGTCGTAAGACCAAGCGAAAACATCTTTATATTGTCTAAGGAACTTGGCATATTTACTTTTGGTTTTTGGGGACAGGTACTTGGATAACTTCACCAACCTAGGATTTTCTTTAGTACCAATATCACAATCCTCAACCTCCTCAGGTTGAGGCTACAAGGTGGACTTTAGAGGGATGCCAACCTGGTTAAATAACCTTTCCAAAGGAATCAGGCCCTTGGGGATCTGGTTATTTTTTAAAACAAGCATACGGTGGTTCGTGATTTTATCATGGAACTCGTGGGGGTCTTCTCCTTCCTGCATGATCCAAATAAGATCATTTTGGTTTTCTTGGTCGGCATGTGTTTCAGCAAACTAGTCTATTGATTCTAAAAATTTGCGAAGTTGTTCATCGTCTTCAAAAACTTGCCAATGTTGTATGTTATTCAGTATGGAAGGTCTCTGTTTCATTTGTATATGTTACTTCAGTTTAAAAGCAGTGGGGGGTGTGAATGTTGAGGTTGCTTTGGCTAACGCATCAGCCTGCTGGTTTTTGGTTTTTGGAATGTAGTGAACCTTGATAGAGGAGAAGAAATTTTTGATCAAATCCTAGACGCAATTCTTGTAAGACCTTAATCTAGGATGTTTGGCCTGGTATTGTTGGTTTACCCATTTTACGATTAGCTCGACATCACCAAAGAATTCAAGTTTTTTTATTTTCATTCTCCTAGCAGCTTCTAGCCCTAACACTAAGGCTTCATACTCGCACACATTAGTGTGGTCCACATTCCATTGTAGTCTATAGAAAAAGGGGATTATGAATTGATTATCATGAGCCACAAGGAGTGCCCTAGCTCCAACCCCAAAGTAGGATGAAGTGCTGTCAAAAAACATCTTCCACACACCAGTGATACATACATCCTTTTTCTTTTTTTCTTTTTTTGTTTGCTCTTTTGTACAACTTTCATCTATACCTACATCAATATCATCATCAATGGATAAAATACAATTACCTAAATCTTGATCTACAATATATATAGGGTAGTTATTCAGGTTGTGTGGATCACTTACCGTGAATTCCAACCTAGTTTCTCTGTACAAGCATGTGAACTGTCCTCCAAAAACTGGAATCGTAGCATACGTCATGTCAAGTTGGAGAGAGCCTCCAAGCTTGGCGCCCCAGGACCTGGATAACAACATACCATACTTCGGAGGAATATCGACAACCACCACATCCATTAGGATACTTTTCGCAGGTATCTGTGCAAGATTTACTACCAAGTCTTTAATCATGCCTATACATTTAACTTTTCTTGAATCGAATGAATATAAATCTCCATAAGGCCTGGTGATTTCAAGACCCAGTCTATCCATAATGGCTTTAGGCATTACATTGTGGGAAGCTCCAGAATCTAACATGCAGTTATGTAGCAGGTGATCGAAGATGGTTAGAGTGATATAGAAAGGGGCGACAGTGTCTTTTGCACCCTCAAAATGTGGGCCGAAAACTATATTAGGTTTGTCATCTTCTAAGTTTATAACGTTAGCCTGGATTTCATTTTCTGAAAAACTAATCATCTTAGCAATTTGTTTTCTGTAGATTGGGTTTTTTTCCAGCTCGATAAGAGGTATGGGGATCTTGATTTTATTGATTTCATTTTCTAGATTACAATTCCCCACAATTTTGTTGTTCTCTATGGTTTGGGATTCGATCCCCTTCTTATCAACTTTCTTTTGTGGTGAAGGTTTTGTTTCAGTTGTAGGAGATTTTGCTTTCTGTGTTTTGACTGTGGGTGTTTCAACTGAATTAGTCTTGGTAGGATGTGTGTCTGTGATGTTAGTTTTTTCAGTCTGCTTTTCATCATTTTTTGAAACCGTCACGTCTGTCTCGCCCCTTGGCAAGATCTTTTTCATTTGGGCGATTGCGAGACTCCTGTTTCTAGGCCTTTGATTGTACTTCTAGTGAAGATCGACCATTATACTATCTGCAATACCCTGGTAGGTCAAATCTTTAGAGGTATTGTTGTTTATCTCATTTTCGAATCTATTTTCTTTATTTAAGTATTTTTCATAATCTTGTCTGGATAAATAGGGTTGTGGATCATCATCACCCAGATTGTTTATATCTTCCTCTAATTCCTCGAAATCTTCAAGGTCTTCCCCTCCTATAAAGTTTTCACTCTTAAAGGGGGTTTGGATTTTTTGATCCTCATTTGTAATCTATCTTTGTTGAGCTTGAGGATTGGGATTACTTCTGAAATCCTTTCTCGAAAAATGGTCATTTTTTGTTTGATCTAATTCCATTTTCGAGATCTTATTAGACAGTTCTTTAATTATTCTAGCTATGTCGTCCATTTTGTCTCCTGAAGATCTTCCTGATCCAGAAGATCCTCCTTGTTCCCTGTACCTTCTAGTTTCTTTGTTTCCAGTCTCCGTTTTGGCTTTTAGCTTTCCTGAATCCATCATGTTTGATTCAATTTCTAGGGCATCGTCTTGCATCTTGGTGAGGTCTACTGATCTCCTCTCTCTTAATAGTAGGGAAAAATTAGGGTCGAAAGCTCCAATGAAAGTTACTTTCGCTGCAGGCTGAGAAGGTTTGACCTCGATGGGAATTTTATTATACAATTTATTAAACCTTTGGGTGAACTCAAGAACTGATTCATAATTTTTCTTTCTAAGAGCCCCGAATTCAGTGAGATAATAGAGGCGATCTTTCCTTTCTCCCCATTGTCTGATGAAATCACTTTCGAGCTCATCATATGACCTTAAATATCCCGTTGGTAAGCCTTGGAACCAGGTTCTAACCTACCCTTCGAAAGTTTGTACTAAGAGTCTGGAGTAGACATCTTCATGTTCAAGTCCTATGATGTCGACAAATTGGTCAAAGAAATTGATGTGTTCTTGTGTGGTTAAATCACCTTCCCCTATGAATTTTGGGAGATTTTTCATGTAATTTTCGGGGAGATCATGGAGAGGAACTAGAAGGAATAAAGGGGCATATCTGGCAGCCACCTTAGAAAATATTCTGGGGAGTGTTACTTGACCGCCTTCTCCTCCAGCACCGCTTGCGGCATTACCTCTAGCCCCACCTGCTCTAGCTGCTGCCATTGATGGTTTGGAGACTGGGACTAGGAGCTTAAAAGGGGGGGATTTAGAGGGATGTGGCACCCTTTCGGATGTGTTTGGATACGGTAGAAAGTTTTCAAAAAACTGGTTATTAGGGTGCGAAAAAGTTGATAAAGGAGGACTGGGAGAAAGTGGACTTGCTTCTTTAGACTCATAGGGAGAATATGTTGGATATTCATCGGAGTATAGGGGAGTAGGGATCCGAATTTCGGGAAAAGAAAATGGGTTGATCAAAGAGGGAGGTGAAATATATCTCGTATGTCTATGAGTGAGATAAATAGGTGAGAACGTCTCCGTTTTATAATCAGGTTGAACCAGATCGAGTTCTAGCATTGCAGTTTCACAGGTAGATTGGTCTTCACTAAGAGGTGGAGTATTTGATCTTTAAAGTAGATCCTTATTGTTCGACTGTGTAAAATTAGGCTGAAAAATCTCATTTGTCAAAGAGATAGCCCGTTTAAGAGATCTGCTTGATTTTAAAAACATTTCCGGATCAGAAACCGATGAAGTCTGCTTTTTGTCAGGGTTCTTTCTGGTATTCTTTCGGCGAAAAGCCAGTTTACTTATCGTGAAGTCGGAAAGTGAAAGATAATGTAGCCTTAGAATTTTTTTCACTCTTTATTCACTATCAAAGAAATAAAATGTCAATGTTGTTCTTCCCAGGGAAAAGTTTCGTGTCTTTGTTCCCCGGCAACGATGCCAAAAACATGTTGTTCCTGAGTTTATACTTTAAGGCCCTAAAGTATACCGTCAAGGCATATGAAAAAATAGAGGGAGCTAAGAATAGAATAAAGACTGATAAAAAGGTAAAGGCTATTGTTGATTTCTCAACTGTCTCTATTGAAACTCCCAGTTTTCTTGGATACTGATATCTCTCTCAATTGCTACCCATGAACGTTCTAAGTCAACCCGGTTATTTGCTGTTTATAAAATAGTGTTAAATAAATTTAGAGCAATGCTGGTTTGATCCAAGAGACCGGGCTCGTTGTTAGGTTTCCTTGCAACTGGTACTGTCATGAAGATGGAAAGTAAAGGAGGATAAGATTCTGTGCTTTCTTTTTAGGCTGATTATCTCTATTCCACAAAGTAATGAGAATGATGTTAAAACACAAATAAATAGTCAGATCAAATTGTAGGCCTTTTCTTGTATCTGAGTTAAATTTTAAAGAAAAGAAATATGCATGATATGGAGAAAAACATAAAGCTATTAGAAAAATGAGGCGGCATCGATTTTAGAGGAATCTCACATTGTAACAGAAGACTAGGAATGATAAAAATATTAATAAAGCATATGATGTTGAAAACTATGCATCTACAAGTCTTGTATCTGTTGATAACGGATATAGAGGAAAAACTGTAAATGATTTTAAATAACGAAAATAATAATTTTCACAGTAGAGGTTGTACTAAATTGTGGTCAAGCATTCATCAATTAAACATGTGTAAGAAAGATGAAATGACAGGGAAACACATAACTCAGAGGTGACAAGATTTGGAATCTTCAATCTGCATTTCTATTAATTTAGAGTTTCTTCAAAATTATTTCATCAACAATCTTTTTAAGAGAGATCAAAAGCCCCATTTTAGTCTTTGTTTCTTGTATTTAGACAAGGTCATCCATACTTGATGGTTTACAATCTCCTACTTCCTAGGAGAAAAGTAGTTACAAAACTGCAACTTTAACCGTTGCACGATTAACTTTTGTTTTTCTATCATTTCAACAGTATGAGTTTCGAAACAATCTTCATTGCTTAGTTGAAGTCTTTCCTTCCTTTGATGCTACACATTCAATACATTTCTCGAGAAAATGGACAAAGTTTCTAGGAGGTGTTGGAAGATATTTAGTCTCAAATAGATAGAACTTTCTTTGTACCTTTGGGAACCGGTCTTCAAAACCTTGGTCGAAAAACTTGATCGCCTGCAATTTTAAACTGGGTTGTACCAACCATCTGTTTATTAGGTTGATATCGATTTCTTTCGATTCTAAAATTTCAGTCTGAATCTTCTTCAAACCTTCTTTGCAGTCCAACTGCTACTTTTCAATGTTTATCTGCCCTAGTGACTCGGAGCAGACATCTTTTTGAATCCCTAATGCTTTCTTATGCAAAGAATCAAGGATTCCTTCACAATCATATTTGATTTCTTTGACTATCTTCTTGTTCTCAGACATATTTGTTTCCCATACCTTGAGCATGATGTCTCCTTTTATTTGTTCTGTGACAAAGAGATTTATATTTTTTGTCGCCTCTCTATTCCCTGAACATGCAACTGCTTTCTGGAAAGTATTCCTTGCTGCTTTAGCTTCATTTTCTAGTAAAATAATAATATCAAGAGATTCACTTACCTCTTGAAGGTAATTCTGGACGATCCCTATTTTGGAGATCATTCCTTGCTACTCGGCTTCTATCCTTGTATGCATTTCCAACGAGAGGGTCTGGAAATCCTTTAAATCTATAACCCGACCTTTCATCAAATTTAACCTAGCCTGTAACTGTTCTGCATGCTCCCTTTGCTAAGCAACCTGCAGCTGACTTGCTTGTATCTTCTAGTTCATTTCGTCCAGTCTTGATTTGAGTAATTGAATTTCTAGCCTTTTGGCAGCCCTGGTCTGCTCCAAGCATTTACTCACCTCTTCTCTGATGTTCTTCTCAACATTCTTTAAATGATCTTGTAATTGAGCTATCATGTTATTACTCTTCTTTATCCTCATTCTCATGTTTCCCACGGTAAAAAAGTTTGTTGTTGCCATGGCTCCCATGGAACCTGCTATCTCTGTAGTGAAATGCTCCTCCTACAAATTCTATCCATCTATCAAGACTTTATGCCTTTTTACCATACTCCCCTCCTTCATATACATCTTTTGTTTCAGGACGACCTTCCTTTTTCTGCTGAAAAAATAATCAGGAGGAGGAATCACATCTATGGAGATAGAGGTGAGGTCATCAACAAATAGGGCTCCTTTCTGTGGGAATCCAAAAGTAGACTGTAAGGGAGTTAAGGAAGCTATGGGACTTCCTAGCTCTGTAGACCCTTTCCCTCCTATCGCCTTAGGCATATTGACATCAACACCAGGTGAGAAAGGGGGAGTAAGCTTACTGGACTCGGGAGGTCTCCCGGACGTCCTCTCTGCTTCCGTCTATGATTTTTTTGTCTGTAAGGCCTCTTTGTTTTGTGGGGGACTTTTTGTATCCTATGGGACTTTTCCAGGATTGCCTTTCTTTTGTGCTTCCTGTTCAGAGCCTGGGGGAACATTTTCTTGGTCTGGAGGTTGAGTTGACGCTTCTCCTAGTAATACCCTGGGTAAACTACTTCTCCGATGTTTCTGGAAGTTCAGGAAATTGTTTTGCAAGTCAGGTGACAAAGTTTGAAACCTAGCGAGTACTTCGTCATAACTTATAACTCCTCTGAACATGTCGTCACAAGGGGACTGTTCATGTTCATATGCTTTCAGATTGCAATTAACTTGGTGATTACCCAAATTTTATAGGGATCATATTTCCTGTGATCAAGATTTAGCAACTTTATCTCTCCTAAAGCGGCTGCCTCAACCTTGGAATGCCCTAGATTGAGTAGTGAATATTTCCCAATCTGCACAAGGAAAATAGGCTAGAATCTCTTTTGGGCCACTTTTAGTTCATTCCTGACGCCACTTATTACTATCTGATGAGCAACCTCCCTACATACCAGTCTATCAGGGAGGGATTTTGGTAGTGCATGGGGAGCGATTGAACATCTGAAAACCCTAATGTAGGAAAAATTTTCTTCTATAAACCAATCAGCGACGGCCTTGAAATTTTCCATGACCGACTCAGAAATACGAGGAAGCTCGTAGCCATACAACATTTGGTGTACCGGAATCACCACGAAGTGGCATATTTCGTAGAAGGAATCCTTAGCATTTTCTTCCCATAACTTAGAATAATATTCATGAATGGGTTTATTGAAGGTTGGATTCCAACTCCAATTCATCAGAGGGAAAGGGGTCATGAAGCATATGGCATCCATGATGTAGGCGGACATATAGAAGGCCACTGGTTGGCCCTTGGATTTTGTGTTTTGGTACTCTGTCACCTCCTTAAATAAATTGTCTGATAGGATTTTGTCCCAGTTGAAACTAAAACCTTCAGCTGCTTCATGAAGAAGAGGCACCCATGCCATAGGGAAATGAGTGGGGCTTTTCTTTCCTAAGAGTCTGCAAATCATCGTGGCTACATAGACCATGTATTCATTCAGCGAGGCTGTGACATATTTCCCATGAGTATCGGCCCTGAACTTCACTGGCACTCCCCACCAGTGTCTAATTATATCAGGGTATGTTTGATCTGCCTCTGTGCATTCCTTTCTTTGGAATTTGACTATGAATTCAACATTATAAATATACTTAGGATTAGGGGATAACATGCACATTACTTGTATATTTTCCGGCCTGAAGGAACCGACGACGACCCCACGACTGTCTAGAATGCTCCTTGTCTTCGTGTCTGCTCTCTCCAGAGCCCAATATATCATGTCATTATATGGCATGAGCCATGGGCGTGCTACTATTTTGTGAAGTTCGGATTCCCCTATGTCTTGGAGTTTGTTCTCAGAATCACGCGGGAAGTTCTTAATTTCATAATCTAGATTCTCGAAGATTTGCCTCCAAGATTTGATAGAATCAATAGCGTGGGGTGAGGTATCAACTACGACATCTCCTTCTATACCTGTGCTTTTAGTAGTTCCCTCAACTTTCTTAAGTACCCTCTTAGGTGCCATAGCGTTCACACTAGATTGAAAACTTGCTTGCAGGGAAAGAATCTATAAGCCTGGATAAACACAGCTCGCTGATGATTGTAAAAATGAGAATAAAATTCGAAATACAGAGCCTTTATTTCCTTTAAACTAATGTACTGAGACAGGGGTTAAGACTTTAATTTCTTAATGAACAAAGATATGTTTATTGATACACAATTAAGTTCAAAATATCTTTAATCGACTGTTGCAGATATTCTCATATATCGATGATTTCAAAATGGAGTTTCGAAATGACTGTTTTATGAAACACCGAATTGTGAAACATGAAAAGGAGTTTAATGATTGTTAATCATGTTTTAGAACGACTTAATTAAAGTTTTAGAATTTTTTTTAGAGTTTATGATTTCGCAAGAGATATGTCATATGCAACCCCCAAATCACGAAATTGCGATAAGCTTAACTTTGGTGTTTGATTGTTGTGTTAACTTTAATTAATCAAGATTTAGGAGTTAATTTTTGGTTTTCGGAAATCGAGAATTGGGATTTCACAGATCTATATCTCGAAAATGCTTTGTTAACAGGGAACTCGAACTGCGATAGATTTATGATTCATTAATTATGATTAGGGGTTTACTTAATCACGCTTAGGGGGAACTTTATGAAGAACGCGTTAAGACTCGTAACATTCGCTCTTATTATTACTTTGCAATGAAACCTCTTTCGGGATTTTGGCATCGGGCTTTTGGAGTTGTTGGCTTCAGAATTGACAACTCTATGAAACGTCGAATCCAAATTAAAAGAAAACTTTTTTTTTTTTAGTTAAGGGCGTCTCCATACTAGAAAAATCCGAAGTTTTAGGTTATAGATAAAATGTTTAAATCTTGTTTCAACAGAATGCATTTGTACAGGTGATATTTGGCAGATCTTCATTTTATATCAACGCAATGAGTTAAGGGCCAGATTCAGCCAGAATATGCACCAAGTGTTTTATATCTGCAGAGGAGAAGATATCGTGTCACACTCATGCGTCCAAAAAATCGACAGTGAAGTATTTTGGTAGGGTTTTCAAAGGGCACAAAGACAATTAGTGTTTGAAGTAAAAAAATTGTGTTTGGTTATCAACAACAATCTCTCCGAAGCACGAGTCTTGATGAATAGGTGGCACAAAGTTTCCAAGTGTTAAGAACATGAGTATCTGCTCAGTTTTCAGGTCGATAGCATTAAGAAAATTGTTTTGAGAAGCATCAAAGAGGGTTAATGGATTCTATTTTGCCATGTTGGCTTATAAAATTCAAAAGATGCCAAGTCTTTAATTATAACCGATCTAATGCTAAATGGAATAAAGACAATGCCTAGATTTAATTGACCTATTAGAGAGTAAGTATGATCCGATCTCGTGGTTGCTAGAGAAGATGAATGATCAAATGGGCCAGTGTGTCAATCTAGAGGAAATTCCATAGAAGATAACTATATAGTTTATGCTATGACATTTGTTTTGTGCGTGAAAGTATGTTGCTACCTACCTGGCATTTTATATATTCTTGGATTTCGGGAGGACCAAAATAAGACAAGAAGAGCTTCAATTGAA
>JASDQU010011869.1:110243-129304 GCA_032191745.1 Picea mariana | reverse complement strand
TAAGTGATCATCTGATAGCTTAGAGGTCATTTGAGAAAGCAAGAAGTCTAAAAAAGAAATTCAAGGAGACATAGAAGTATACAATGGTTGTCAGTGCAAGCCCTCTTTTTGCAGTATAATGCGCTGCAAATTCCTATAGGTGGCAGATTATGGAAGATTTAGTCAAATTTGACTTTCTCTTTATCATTTTCAGTGATGATTCACAACCTAGAAAGTGAATATCATTCGAGAAGACTCTTCCTACCTCGAGGAAAGCCTCACTGATAGTCAAGATTCAAATTTTGATAAGGATTTTATCCGTTGAATTTAGGATCTAGTTCCTAGTTTCTAGTAAACGATTTTGATTTATTTTGACATGTAGCTTTGAGATCCTATTTTGGAGATCTTGAAACAAATATGTAATGTTATATAAAGCTTTTGAAAACATCAAATAAGGGGGGATCAATCTTCATGACTGTGGTTCGACTTTGTAAATTATAAGAGAACTATGTACTGATATTTCTGTTGAGTATATGTCTGAATGCAGAATTTTCTCTCTGAGTTTTTTATTAGACTTCCATTACTTTCCATTCCTTTCTGTATATGTGGATGGATTGCAAAGTTCATAGTGTCTATAATTCATTAGATGATTAAGAGATGTCCTTCTTTTATTGCATTAGTGGATTTAGATCCCACATATATTTCACTGCTGTAATTGACCATTTGTATATGCTTTTAGTGTATTGAGTTTGTTGATACAATAATATTCTTCTTTCCATACCAGTTTTAACTCATATGATCTATTCATAGATGACTTTGTTTGTCAGAATGTGTTCATCATAGTCTTGTCTAAGTGAGGCTTAATAGTTTATTGATTGATCCACCCTGCAGATTCTTTCATCCAACCAAATAGTTTTATGTTACCAAACTCATTCCCTTTACCGTTAGTGAAAGACTCTTGGAGTGATAACAAATTGAAGCCATTGTCGAGGAACGAAAGTGAAGCTAGTTTCCCTGGGAGAACGAAACTGATCCGAATTTTGATGGCAGACAAGGGAAGGACACAAAAATTGACTGTAGTAATTTATCTGGTGACTCCACAATCAAAGACTCCACTGGGGAGGATCCGATTGACAGAAAAATGAAAAGGCATAAGGGGAAATCCTGGTATCAGTTCATAAGCTTCCTTCATGAACTATTGTTGTTCTATATCAACTCAGTTTTACTTTTCCCTTCATGTATTAAAAGGATCATCTTGTGTTTTTTTTATTTGGATGATCATCAACCTACCTTTATCTATCCATCCTTGCAAGGGGAAAATTTGCAGCCTCCTTATGTTGTTGATGTTGATCCTATATCTTTACCTCAACCTATTCATAAAGATGAGCTTTACATTCAAATCCCTCCTAAATCTGATCATCTTTATGACTTTGAGGAGATTGAAGCCGATGCAAAACTTTCTCAGATCTCATTATCTACAGTGACTATTGAGCCTTCCAATCATCTTGTTAATCCTCGTGATTATCCCACTTCTTTCAAAACTAGAATTGGGATGAAGATGTTCAATCCTTTAAGGCTGCCATATCTCCTTCATCCTTATCCTCTTGATTGAGTATCTTCCCCGGTTTTCTGGAGATGATCTTGTCACAACAGAGAGGCATTTGGGAGCCTTTGAAATTTTTTTTGATCAATTCAAGATTATTCATGATGATGTTATTATGAGGTTGTTCTCAAAAACTTTGTTCAGAGATGCTGCAATATGGTTTAAGAGTTTGAGAGTTGATTCCATTGGCTCTTGTATTGAGTTGTCTAATGTTTTTTCAAAGAATTGGGGTGAGAACAAATATTTTCATTTGTACCTCACTGATTTTTATGCCTTGAGGATAGAGGAGGACGAAGTCTTTTTTGTCTTCAACATAAGAGTTTATAACATTTATCATAGCATGCCCTTAGATATCCAACTTACTAAGATCACTTCCATGGTATACTATATTATGGAGCAACATTCAGAGCTTGTTATTCTCCTGTTAGAAAGGAAGTCTTCTTTCTTAGAATTCTTATTTGAAGATGCCCAAGAAATTAAGGAGAATATTCGTGCTTCCAGGAGGATCTAAGATCCAACTTACTTTGAAAATCTGCATGCACATGAGCAAGGGCACTGTCAGTATGTTTTAGACTTTGAGCAAGAAGGCACTGAGTATGAAGTAGATTTGGAACAACAACAAGGATGTAAGTATATGTCAGATTTGGAATCAAATTCTTTAGTTTTTGCATATGTTTCTATGGACATGTATGCATGTCAAGTTGTTTATTAGTTTTCAAACCATTTTAAGGATGAGATAGTTAATGATTGCATAGACAATTATATGTTTTTAGCTGACCACAATCAATATGATTTAAACCCGGTTTTATCATCATCTTATGATCATGATTTTGAAGAGAGCGTTGTTTCTACCGATGATCAAGATTTGATCACAAGAGGACTAGAGGGTTATCGGTTTTCAAGCAAAGAGGCAGGCATGGATGAGCAGCTGTTTTTTGTGAATGAGCATGCTTCTAATTTCAGTTTCAAAGATCCGTTTGGAACCTTGTTGGAGTCTTATATTTCAGATCACTTGAATTTTCATATTTTATTTACTTACCAGCGCTTTCGGGTGAGTATTGTTTCCTGAAGGAGTTTTTATCATTGTTGTTACATTTCAGACATCATCTATTGATCAGTGGTATGGACAAGATCTTTTAAGTTTTGAAACTACTTGAATGTTTGTTATGGAAGTTTGCCTTTACTTGACCAAGTTGCAGAACTAGTTAGAAGTAGGGTAGCATAGGAAATAAAGCTCGCTTCTCAAGCATTTTTTTCCTTCAAGTTTTTCAGCAGAGATAGTAGTTAGTTGCTTGAATAAGTGGCAGGCTTTGAAGGTGTTCAGAGAGGTTGCACAATTGACTCTATAGCCCAATGGAAAGGGAGACTGGAACTACTAGGTTCTTGGAGCCTCAGAGGGAGGTCTCCATCCCAGTTGAAGCCAGATGTTAGCGCTCAAAATGTGCTCTTTAAATTTTTAAATCGCCTTCATCATTTCATGACTGATTTGTCAATTTCCTAGGTCTTTTGTTAATTGTCATAATCTTCAAAATGCCCCATCAAGCCCTGATAAGCTTTCATTGATCACTTTTTGCCCATGAACCCTATGGTATTTTTCTTCTTAACCTACATTCCCCCAAAAAAGCACAATAATTGTTATTTAGCTTGAAACCTAGCTTTTGTGTCTTTTATGTTTTATAAAAATAAAAATATATACATTTTTATTTGTAATTTTTTCCAAAAAAGTGATGAGTACTTGTGACAATTCTAATAGTAAAGCAAGCCTATCGGGCTAATGCATATACCAAAGTCCACAGTCACAAACCACACAAAGCCCAGTGCTAACGCCAAGCCCATGAGGCCTTACCTCACTTGTCGGGTTTGGGTTACCTCACTTGAAAACCCTACCATGAGGAAGTATTTTGGTAGGGTTTTCAAAGGGTACGAAGACCATTAATGTTTGAAGTAAAAAAAAATGCGTTTGGTTATCAACACCAATCTCTCCGAAGCACGAGTCCTCATGAGCAGGTGGCACAAAGTTTTCAAGTGTTAAGCACACGAGTATCTGCTCAGTTTTCAGGTCGACAACATTAACAACATTTTTTTGAGAAGCATCAAAGAGTGTTAATGGATTCTATGTCGCCATGCTGGCTTATGAAATTCAACAGATGCCAAGTCTGTAAGTATAAACGATCTAATGCTAAATGGAATAGAGACAATGCCTAGATTTAATTGACCTATTCGAGAGTAAGTATGATCCGATCTCGTGGTGGCTGGAGAAGACGAATGATTAAATGGGCCAGTGGTTCAATCTAGAGGAAATTCCACAGAAGATAGCTGTATAGGTTATGCTATGACATTTGTTTTGCGCGTGAAAGTATATTTCTTCCTACCTTGAATTTTATATATTCTTGGATTTCGGGAGGACCAGAATAAGACAAGAAGAGCTTCAACTGAAGTGATTAATTCTTTGTCAAACTTACAATTTCAAGGAAAAAGAGCAACAAAGAAGCAGTAGTGACACAAATGGAGGATGCCAGGGTTGTTTTAATAGACAGGGTGCAGAAAAGAATAGCAGGAAAACCTGAAACAGATGCTTTTGAGTTCCTGGGACTTCCGAAGAAATCCAGTGTCCAAAAAAACAAAACAAAACAGATCATTGGTCATTTTGGTGAAAAGATTGGAGTCAAGTGTGCAAGGAGACAAATGAACTTTGGAGCCAGTAAATAAAGAGAGTAGACTATGATTGGTTCTGAGACCTTTTAAGACCAATGCTGTATAAAATATGGAGTTTATCTATGGAGTTACAATCCACTTGAGATAAATTCTGTAAATGTCCAAGAAAGAGCATTGAATCTCTTGAATCAGTATAAAAAGGATGAATATCTGAACTTGGATTGGTGCAATGTTCAAAAACCTTGAACATCTTCAGATGAGTTGTGAGGAATTCATAGGACTTAAGTTGATTTGGCCAAATGAATAAATATCAGGGTATATGGAAGCAGAGTATGGTATATGGAAGCAGAGTATCCAATTAGATATCAAGCAAGGTTTGAGGCAGAAGGAGGATGACTGGAGAGCACTGAATTTTTCTCTCAAGGAAAGAAACAGAACATAGCAGACCGATTAAGTGATCATCTGACAACTTAGAGGTCATTTTAGCAAGCAAGAAGTCTAAAAAATAAATTAAGTGATCATCTGACAACTTAGAGGTCATTTTAGCAAGCAAGAAGTCTAAAAATATTTTCAAGGATACGGTGAAGTATACAGCATTTTTCAGCGCAAGCCCTTTTTTTGCAGTATAATGCGCTGCAAATTCCTGTAGGTGGCAGATTATGGCAGATTTAGTCAACTTTGACTTTCTCTTCAGCATTTTCAGTGATGATTCACAGCCCAGGTGGTGAATATCATTCGAGAAGAATCTTCCTAGCTTGAGGAAAGCCTCCGTGGCAGTCAAGATTCAATTTTTGATAAGGATTTTATCCCTTGAATTTAGGATCTAGTTCCTAGTTTCTAGAAAACAGTTTTTATTTATTTTAAAATGTAGCTTTGAGATCCTATTTTGGATATCTTGAAACGAATATGTAATGTTGTTTAAATATTTTGAAAACATCAGATAAGGGGGGAGCAGTCTTCACGATTGAGGTTCGACTTTGTAAATTATAAGCAAACTATGTACTGGGATTTCTGTTGAGTATATGTCCGAATGCATAATTTCCTCTCCGAGTTTTAGATCATACTTCCATTTCTTTTTATATATGTGGATGGATTGAAAATTTCATAACTATGTTTATAATTCATTTGATGATTAAAAGATGTCGTTCTTTTATTGCATTAGTGGGTTTAGATCCCACATATAATTCACTTCTATAATTGACCATTTGTATATGCTTTTAGTGTATTGAGTCTGTTGATACAGTGGTATTATCCTTTTAATATCAGTTTTAACTCATATGATCTATTCAGAGAGGACTTTGTTTGTCAGAATGTGTTAATCATATTCTTGTCTAAGTGAGGCTTAATAGTTTATAGATTGATCCACCCTATAGATTCTTTCATCCAACCAAATAATTTTATGTTACCAAGCTCATTCTCTTTATAGTTAGGGAAAGACTCTTGGAGTGATAAAATGTTTCCCATCACTCCAGCTTTCCTTATTATATCCCTGGTATGTTCTTCATCCATCATTAGGGGGTCCATTTCTTTCTTCTTTTGGCCTCCTTCCATATTCCTCTCCATATCTCAGATATTTCTTAGTGCTTCCCCCAGCTCCTCCATGCAGAGATTTAGTAGTCTGATTCCATGGTCGTCACGCCTTTATCATGCAATAATGTCTTGATCTACGTGTAAAGTGATCTAATGTACCTCCCTCTTGGTCCCTTCAAGAATTCCTTTTCTGCAACAACATATAACTTCACTGTATCGACTACAAATTCAGTAAGAAACCCTGCAATAATGTTGTCTAACCAAAAATCCACTACGCATGTGAATTTTTATTAACCCTTTTCAACCACATTATTTTCTCATCATTCCAGTCTATTGCACTTATCCTATTAGTCACATGAGTATCCGTCAACCTCAATAACCACTCCTGTAATAACTCGGGAAAATAACATAAATATGCCTCATGTAAATTAGTAAACACATACCTTTGCAGATACTAGCGCGGTGTATATCTGGAGCTTCTATTATCTTTCTGCATGAACTCTAGCTGCTTTTTCTCCAACCATATTTCGATCTCTTGCTTTGTAGGGTTCCATAGCATAAACATCCCCCTCTACCACTGTATTCTCTTCATTAAATCTCCTTCAATCTGATCTGCCGAGTTCCAACCGAAAATAGAACCATTTGTTAGATGTATGGGATGACCCGAGTTCTACCTTAGTTCTCCAAAAAAACCCTAGAAACCATGAGTCCCTAAGGTAAACCATAAGGAAACATTGTGCACAGAGTGCACATCGCAGTCTCACTCGATATGTCTTATGGGTGATTGCATGACCCAAGTGTATGGAATCATGGAAGGTGTTGGGGTCCTATACTTATAGGTAACTTGATTCTTCAGCTGCTATTTGGCATTACCCCCATGATGAAGATGTATGGCTTGCTGGTCTCTCGGTTTGCTGGTCTCTCGGTTGTTTCTATTTCCCCCTCCATTCATTTCACCTGACCCTCCATCACCCTGCTACATCCTTCATCCACCGTTGTGCCCTCACTCCCTTGTTCTTCTAACCCATTGAGTACGTCTTGCCCGCCACTCATCCCTGCATAAACCAAACTTAGGATAAACAAAAAGAACAATAAATTAGTAGTGTTAGTAATAAAATTAGTATAGTTAGTTTAATTAAAATATGTTAGACTAGTTATAAATTAAGTAATTAATAAATAATTAAGTTAGTTTTTACATTAGTGATTAGGTTAGTGTTTATTAATTTAAATAAAACATATATAACATCATATAACAAAATATTTAATAAAAACATATAAAACATAATAAAAATATTAAAACAAAATAAAATTAAAATAAACTAAACTTAAAAATTAAAACAAATTATAATAAAAATATTAAAACAAAATAAAATTAAAATAAACCAAACTTAAAAATTAAAACAAATAATAATAATAAAAACATAATAAAACAAACACGTAAACAAAAATCAAAATAAATAAAAAACAAAAAGTAAAAAACTAAAATACTATCCTAAGTTTCTACCCACCTGTAACTTCACGCACACATCCCCAAATCTCTAAACAAAACAAATCCACGTCCAGAAATAATAGCGGACCCCCCCTTGTCATCCGAAGTTTAACGAGAGGGGGGGGGGGTACGGAATGAAGTAGTTTCGTAATACCACTCATGGACACGTGGAATATCCACAAACCAGTGGAATCCCCCCCCCTAAACCACTTACCACCTTAGGGGGGTCCAGAATTACCACCTTTCCCCAAAAAAACCATTTTCGTAACATTTTGACCAATATTTTTTCGAAGGTGATTGCGGGCAAACTAAGAAGAAATTTCAAAAATCGAGAGAGGTTGTCGTTCAACACGGGATGAAGAACAAAAACCTCTCCTCGTTTTTTCACAGGTTCCATAATCAGGGAGAATCGAATCCATCTTCGAGCCCTATTTTTTCAATTTTTCATTTTTCTTATTATAGTCCTGATTTTGCAGGAGCTGGTTCGACGAGATGGAGGCGAATTTTGAGAAACCAAAGGAGTTTTTTGTCCAAAACATGACCATATACAATAACCTCCTTCATTTTTTTCCCAGGTGTCACTGATTGGGAGAAAAAAATGTCTAAGTGTACCCCTATTTTCAACAGATTCAGCCAAAATCTCAGTTCAGATATTTTTGGGATTTACTTGTTATTTTCGGCTAGGTGGTTGAATTCGACCTCCTGAGCCTGATGAGAGTCTTGTTTATATATTGTAATGAATCAAATGTGCAATATAAGGAGTGAGGGACCATGATTTGGTTTGTATTAGAGATCACAAAGCTTCCTGTATTTTTCCTCAATTCAATAATATAGTCGCAACAATTACAAGATTCTTGTGTCAAATCCATTGGTGAAGTTTTTCTCATTGTGATTTTGTTTTCCTCTATTTTCATATATGTTTCTCTTCTCTATTGTTTTAAAGAGATTTAAGATCAGGATTTGTGTAAAAACACCTTGTTCCCAATTTAAAACAATGTCAATGTTTTCCACTGAAAGTCAAATGCATAATTCTTCACTGCTCTGTTTTTAATTCAACTTCCTAACATTTTCCCCCTCTTCCATACCTCAAACTTATGAAGAATCTAGTTATTTTCCTACCTTTCCCTGTAAGGCTGTCTGTAGGATTTGTTTTTTATTAAATCTCAAATTGTGACTCCATTGCCCATGGTTCCTCTTCTCTGCACCTACCCAACTCAAAAACATATTTTATTCTGCATAGCTAGCCTAAGATCCATACCTAAACAAAGTTAAATATGACAAAGAGATCCCTCTCTGAGTCTTGGAAGGCTAGATCCAAAACTCAAACTGGTTTTAATGTTGCCTCTGTGACTGCCTCCACATCCTTGGGAAAATTACAGAGTGCTAACAAAAGGGATGGAAATCATGGGAATGTTAGGAATATTAGACTTCTTCTACTTCAACATTCATTCTACCATACCATCATTGATCGGATCTACTATTCTATCCATTAAATAACATTCATTCTCCAAGAAACATCACACTATTCTATTGCGCGCTATAAATAAACTTCAACAGATTCATTCATTTATTTATTCATTCATAATCAAGCATATAAAATCAACAGATAAGAGATAACAAACATAGAGACACCATTTTTACTGTGGTTCACCCTGTCCTGGGATATGTCCACAAATATCTTCTGCTTATTTATTATTCTTCATAAAAAAGGTCTTATGTTACGCGCATTACATCATGGGTTTAGTACTAGTGAGGCTGACCGACATCGCACTAAGCTCCACATTTTGCGACCTTACCCTCATTACATCTAAAAGCTGGACTCCATCTAAGCTCCACAGCTCTCAACAAAACAAATACTTCGACTCAAAACTAAAAAAAGTGCTCGAAGTACTTCTCTCATACAAAGTGATAATGATGATCCCTTAACTACCTCATACATCCTCTATTTATAATTTAAAAGTGGGTAAAAACCCTTACATCATACCCCCAAACCCTAACTCTAAGTGGACTCAACTTGTCCACATTTTAATTACCTTCGCATGCTAATCCAAAATTTTTTCATGTTGATTTTCCTTTACGCGCATAGCGTGCTACTTTCTTGGTCCATTCTGCCTCATTTTCTACACTGTATCTCGAAACTTACCCCAAAATTTCCTACTCCAACACCCAAGTGTTTCACCTTGGGGAGAAACAATAATCTTTGTCAAAAATATGGATGGAACATTGAGACTGGGTATTGACTTTAGAAAGCTAAATAAAGCTAGTGTGAAGAACAAATACCCTCTACCCAAAATTTATGACCTGTTTGATTAACTAAGAGGGGAAATGACGTTTTCAAAGATAGAAATGATGTCAAGATACCATTAGGTAAGAATGAAGGAATAATACATTACTAATAAAACCTTTAGAACCATGTATGGACATTATGAATTTATAATGGTGCCATTTGGGATGACCAATGCATCAACTGTCTTTATGTGCTTAATGGATTGCATATTAAGAAATTGTTTGGATAAGTTTTTGACCGTGTTTTTCGATGGCATACTTATTTATTCTAATTCATAGGAAGAGCATGAACATTACTTGAGGTTGGTGTTGCAAGTGATGATGGAAAATCAACTTTATGCCAAGCTTATAAAGTGTTTCTTTTACCAAGAGTAGATCCATTATTTGGGGCACATTATTTTAGAAGAAGGTATAATAGTGGATCTAGAGAAGATTGAATCCATTATAGGATTGCCAACACCCAAGAATGTTTCAAAAGTCAGTTATTTTATGGGATTTTCCAGATACTACAAGATATTTATAAAAGGATTCTTTAATATTTCTCATCCCATCACTTCTTCACAAAAGAAGGGAATACAATTTGAATAGACAACAAAGTGTGAATATAATTTTAATTTACTGAAAGAATTACTTACTAGTGCACCTATTTTAAATATTTTTGACCCAAAAGAAAGTTTTGTTGTATGTAAAAATGCATGCAAGGAAGGACTTGGTGGAGTCCTCACTAAAAATGGACATGTCATTAATGATGAGTCCATAAAGATTAAAGAATGTGAGAGGAAT
Organism: Picea mariana; assembly: GCA_032191745.1. NCBI lineage: Eukaryota > Viridiplantae > Streptophyta > Pinopsida > Pinales > Pinaceae > Picea > Picea mariana. Next base: position 118,979 of record JASDQU010011869.1, on the reverse strand, counting down.
TATGCCACACATGATTTGGAGCTTGTTTCCATAGTTCATGCATTGAATATGTGGATGCATTATCTCATGAGAAAGAGATTTGAATTAAGAACAAACCATAGTGGTATGAAATATCTTTTTGAACAACCAACTTTGAATGTGAGATAGTCAAGATGGATGGAAATTTTAAGTGAGTATGGATTTGACATCAAGCATATCAAAGGAAAAGAAAATAAAGTTGTTGATGCATTCAACAAAATGATACATCTCATGCATGCTACAACTGTTAGTATGCATCATTTGGATTTGAAGAATAAAATTTTATATGCCGATGTTATAGACCAACATTAATTACAAGTAAAATAAAGTTTACATCATGAAAATGTATAGAAAAAAATTAAAGAGTATGAGATCAAGGAAGATGGATTACTTATGCATAAGAATAGAAATTATGTTTCTAGTTCCAGAGAACTTAGGAATTCAATATTAAATTAAATGCATAATGTTACATATGCTAGACATCCCAGTTACTATAAAACAATTGCAAAAGTAAGAAGTCAATTCTTTTGGCCAGGAATGAAGAAGCATGTTATTGATTACATTGTCATATGTATGGAAAGTCAGAGAGTGAAGGATGAGCATAAAGACCTGAAGGGTTTACTACAACCATTATGAATTTCAGAGAAGAAATTGGAAGTTATAATCATTGATTTTATAGCTAAGTTTCCCAGGACGAAAATGAAACATTATTCAATATTGGTAGTGGTTGATAAATTGACCAAGGATGCTCATTTTTTTCTTGTAAAGATGACCCATACAAAAACTAATATTGCAGAAATTTACATGAGGAAAATTTCTAGGTTGCATGGGATACCTAAGGAAATTGTCTTAGACATAGATACAAAGTTTACTTCAATTTTTTGGAGAGGATTATTTAAAGGATTTGGTAAAAATATGAATTTTAGCACAACACACCATCCACAGTTAGATGGGAAGACATAAATAGTCAACCAAGTCATTGAAGACATTTTAAGAATGTATGTGATGGATAAGCCATCTAAGTGGAAATATTAATTTCATTTGGTTGAGTTTTCCTATAATAATGAGTATCAAGCTTCATTGAAGATGAGTCCATTTGAATTTTTGTATGGCAGGAAATGTAATACTCCAGTAAGTTGTGACAAACTAGTAGACAAGGTAGTACTTGGACCAGAATTGCTCAAGGATATGGAAGAAAAGATGGTTAAAATTAGGAAAAAATTGAAGGAAACACAAGATATACATAAGAGTAGGACAACTAGAGAATTTAAAGTCGCAATGCATGTGCTTTTGAAATTGAATCCCATGAAGAGCTCATTGAAGTTGGGAAGTTGTACAAAGTTAACATCTAGATTCTATGGTCCATTTGAGATATTGGACAAAATATGGATAGTTACATACATGATTGCATTTCCTGCTTCCATGAATGTGCATAATGCATTTCATATTTATTTGCTAAAAAAGTATGTACATGATCCTAACCATGTTATTGATTGGAATTTGTTTCAAGTGGAGCAAGAATGAGACTTTCATGTCCAGTTGATGCATATATTGGAAAGAAAATTCAAAATGCTTAGGAATCGAGTCGTAGAACTAGTAAAAGTTCAGTGCACCTACTATGGTACTAAATATGCTACTTGGGAGCATGAATATGCCATGCGGGTAGAGTACCCATGACTTTTTGAATAATTTTGAAATTTTGATTCATGTTTTGTATATGCATTGAGGGAATATCCAAAATTAGGGGGAGGGGAATGTAATACCCCAATTTTGAGTCCCCTTATTAATAATATATTTTTCTTATTCAATGAAAGGCTAGAGTGCCTAAAAAATCAAAAGAGGTCTGAGTTCCTAGGAAATGTAATAATTTGAACATTGAAAATAATAAAAATACATCCATGTCTACAAGACAAACAAGGACAAAGTTATAGGGGGCTATGATGCAGGAGCATCACCAATGTCAAGTGAGCGTGGGGCAAGCGCCAATGCATTTTGGGCACATGACAAATTGTTTAAAAACTTTTGAAGATGGATGCGCTAAACATAAATGTAATAGTTAAGGAGAGGCGTACTTATAGATTGTAGTCAGACCTTGAGTGACCCGCTCTCGTCTGAAGGACTAAGAAGGAATTTATGTTAGTTAATGTTAGTAGGTAGCTTTGAATTCTCAGATTTGATAGTTTTAGGAGCGGAGGGAAAACAGATATAGACACCCTCATTTGTATCATTGTAATATAGAAAGAGTAGCATAATCAAGGAAGAACATTACCAAGAAAAGAGCATACAAAGTTGGAGCAGAGAAACTATGTTTGGACACCACCCATGTACAAAGATTTGAGTTAATGGAAGAAGTCTTAATTCATATTCATGGCGTTGTAATTGTTTCTTGTATGTGTATGCTGAATGGTATGTTCATGGTTTTACTCTTTCCGTTATACATTTTCTTTCTATGATGTGTATGAATGATTTCAGGATTATGTTGGAAGTCTGAGAGAGAAAGAGTTAGGAAATGAGTTTCAATTGTTTTTCTATCTGAGCAAGAGTTCCTGCAAGGAGTGTGTTGACAAAGGGTTCAGAGGTTTATCTCTGAAAGATCAGATATGATAGATTTTGTCCTCATTTACTCAAAAGTGCAGTTAGGCACAGGAGCCGTGCAAAGTGTGTGCAGGCCGAGTGAATCTTCAGGGGTTTGTAACCTGAATGACTTGTTGAGAGATTGTTGCTACAGGGAGTACGCATAGTCGAAAGGAGTTCAACACTTGAAAGTGTTTGAAGGTATACCGCAAGGAGTGCCAACATGAGTTTTTATGAAAGACTCGAAGTCGTGGAAAACCTCAGAAGGGTTTGAACCTTTGAAGTCGTCGAAGGGAAGAAAGAGGCTAAGTGCCTTGAAGAATTGAAAGGAGGTGTAGTGACATCATGCTGCAGGAGGAAAAATTCCACGGGGAGAAATATTTTGTTTAAATTTCATGAAAGTTTTCAAGGGAAGAGACAGACGGTCAAAATTCTCTGTAGATAATTTGTGAAGTCGTGCCAGCCGTCCGATCTGACAGAGAAGCAAGGGGGTTACGACTATTTCCAAAGGTTCAAGTTCAGGAGATAGTGAGCTGTTGGACCTCACTTAGGTACCCGACAGTCTTGGGATCTGACAGGAGTTGCACGAGGTTTAAACCCTCACAAGTAGAGAGAAATACCCGAAAGGCGTCGGGATATCAAGACTTAAGAATTTGGGATATTGAAAGTCTCGAGGATAGGAGATCAGGTCGCTTCATAGTGAAAACCCTGAATTTGATCTGAGCCATCCATTCATTAGGACACGTGGTGGAGATCAAGAACCCGTTGGTATTTCGGCTACCGGGGTTTCGAGTTGGCAGAGAAATTGTGACATCGGGGAATCGCAAGTCGCGAAATCCTGATTTGAATCAGGACCATATGTCTATTGAGACACGTGGCGGCGATCAAGATTCCATTGACATTTTGCATGTCAGGACTTCGGGGATCAAGAGGACAGGATGCGAAACATTTCGGTATTTGATTTCGCAAAATCGCGAAATGATTGAGGATCGTTCATCATAGGAGGACACATGGCAAAAATCCAAGAGTTCAGGGAAAATATCGATAGGAAAGTCCATCGGCATATCGGGGTTTGGCATTTCGCGAATCCTAAAGATAGGAGACATGCGCATTTCGGGAATAGAAGTTCCAAAATCGCAGAAAGTTGGAAAGCCAAAAATCCGAAATTGATATCAAGATTCGGGAATTCGGGGTTTGTGTTGACATGAGGTTTTGGCATCAAGAGTCCCGAACTCCCAATACGCGAAAATCACGTTGACCGTTGGATTGAGCGGGGAATCACAACTGCTGATTTCTTGTGGTGACCGAACATCGGAGTTTCAATAATGTGGGAATTGGAATTTTGGAGGTTGAGGGGATGAGTTGCATGACATTGCAACTCCTGAAATCGTGATAAGGAGAAAGGCGAAATAGAGAGAGGAAAAGCCAAGTGTCATAATTTCGGGTTTCGGGGGTCTGAGAGACAAGACACTCGGCCAAAGGACTCATGAAATCGCGAAGTATGATCTTCTAAAGTATAAGGGGAAGATTTCTCAGGGTTGTTTGTGGGTGCATATTTCCCGAAAGGAAAATAGAAGGGCCAGTGGAGCACTTTGGGTCAGAAGAGAGGAAAAGATCCCATGTGTGTGGACTTCCAACCTGCGGGTTGGGAGGATTGCATCAGGCTATGATTCCACGAGAGAGAGGGATAAAGGGGCTAAGTCATTTTATTATATTTTATTTACCCACTTGGGAATTTTAGAGAGAAAGAAGTGGTTGCATGAGCTTCTTGGGAAAGAGGCCACGTGGTTCTTGATTTCATGTAATTATATAAATACGTCTTGTGGGTTGTTGGGGGGTTCTTATCCATTCACAGTTTCACTCTATCATTTGATTCATTCATTCTAGTTCTTGGAGGGGACATGGGGACAAACTGTTGAAGAAAGAAGCCATTGTTTTGTTGGTTGTAGTAATTTCTAGTGTATTCTAGCCTTGAAATGGTTCATGTATTCTTGAGGTGAATTGACATGTGCTAAAACTGGTTCACAAGTATGAGCCCTAAGAGTCCTAGCATGGATATTCTAGAATGGATGCATTGGAGCCCTAGAAATAAGTGGATAGCTCGAGGGACTATGCGCTAATGAAGGGGGTTCATTGTCTTTGGGTTGTGTAGGCTAGAGAGAAGAGAGATGGTGTACTTTGGATGGTTGTGTGTTGATAAACTTGTGAGAAATTGAGTTCTAAATGGTTTGGGAATCCAAGTGTCACTCTGGAACTAGTCCTTGTGGATTCATAGCCCTGGCTCGGGTGTGACCTGTTGTTGAGACTTGGAACAATTGTGTCTAAGGTTGGGTGGAACGTCCTTAGTCTGCAACTAGTTGGTGATTGGTTTTGTCTAAGATAAGTGCTTTATGTCATGGTTTCCTTTGCTTGCATATTTATTTCTACTGTGTATTGATTATTATCTCCAAGATATGTATCTTTAATGTTCCTACTTGCTGGTTATGGTTGTGCATGACATGGTTAGGAAATCTTTTAATCCTAACATGAATATTGATTATTGCATGTACTGCTATTTCCTTTATTCCGTGTTTCTCTATTAGTTAAATGTTATTAAATATCAAACTTAGTTATTGAGTTGAGACTTGCAGTAGCATGACCTAGTCTACTGATGGTTGGGCACATTACAAATCAATATCGGAGTGTCTTGGAGGGTGTTTTAGTGGTAGATCGTATTCTTGGCCTATAGTGTTGGAGGTTGGGTACGCCACACCTCCTTTTCTTTTAACCTTTGAAATATTCAGTAGAAATGTCCAGAACTATATGGTTGATTCAAGATCTTGTTCAAATATAAATCCCATTAAATTTTGTGATAAAATTAATTCTAAACCCAAGGAATTTGATATCCAAATCATACATTTAGACAAGTGAAGTGTAAAGTTCATATGAGAGTTAAATATTTTTTTGATAAGATTATCATCCAATCGAAAGGTGCATCAGAAAATTGACATCATAGTAGCTAACATCCTAGACACATGAATTTCTCCTAAGAAAAGATTGTTCTGCTACGATGAATGGACACTTTGCTATTGATTGGTCACACTTATGGTTTCCTTAAAATGGAAAACCAAACCAAATCAGGATAGACAAGAAAAAATATATGAAACATGTGGTGACAAATTTAATTGATCCCAATGAGCCCATAATCTTCAATTATTCAATTTTAAAGGACTAAAATTATGATTCTTTCTTTGGAAACCATACCGCTGAAATTTCTGCCCATGTAGAATCATACATACAATTTGAAATCCATCATTGCGCTTAGATTGCTGAGCGTAATTTTGATATAGTAGATATAACTAACAATAACTCTGATGTACAATCTAACATTGTTTCTAGAAGTAATTTAGATGTATATGTTAATTATGTTGACCCCAAAAAATAGGAAAATAAAACAAACACTGAGTCCCAAGCTAAATCCAAAGGTGATCCTAACATGTGGACTCTATTTTTTGATGGATCTAAGTCTCTTGAGGGTGCAGGTGTTGGTTGCATACTTAAGGACCCTAGTGGTAGAATAAATTTAATTGCATGAAAAATTGAATTCCAATGCACTAATAACACTTTTTAATACAAAGCTCTCATATAAGGACTAAAAAAATAAGTGTACATTAAGGTGAAAAATATAAAGGTATTTGGTGATTTAGAGATTGTGATAAGACATGTAAAAAACACTATCCATTTCCTTTTCATCCACCTTAAACATTACTAACAAGAGGTATGTGGTATACAATAAAAAAATTGATGCATTTATGTTGGCACAGGGGTAGACCCAGGGTTCAACGCTTCAACAAGGCACCAACAAAACCCTAACTATTAGCCCTTTTGACAACACCTGCGAAGCAGATGAAGTCTCACCTGAGGTAGAGGCAGGGGTGGTTGCAAGAATCAAGTGCCTACAACCTAGATTGGACACAAATATGTGATTACAACACTTAATAGAGAACTTAACAGTTAATATTCATCAATATTTAACCCTTATTCACATCGCAGGTTGAAATCCTAGTTACAAGGCATCACGGTATTCAACAAGATATAATACATCTAAGCACCTAACATATAAAATTAGATCAGATCTAGCATTCGTTCACATTACTAAGCACTAAGATACTATATCATGCGCATCTAACATATATCATTACACTAAGCATACATCACATCAATAACATAACAACTATAATGCATAAAACAACCACAACATAGGATATACATGGTTCACCCTAGTGTGGGGCTACGTCCACCAACTCTTCTCTTCTTTATTTTCTTCTTTCAATATTCTACAAGAACAGAGCCACAAGAACCCACTCCACATAGGACAAGAGATCTATGCGCACCTCTCCAGACCCTCCTTCCCCAATCTAGGTTATAACACAAAGCATCTTTACTGTCACTTGAACTTAGCTCTACAAGTTCTCATGCACACAGTATGCACAAAGTTAACTCAATCACATAGGCCCAACTAATCACTTGCACTCAACACAATATAGCACTTAGCACCACTTCTCTTTTAGACCTAGTGTTCTATTTCTTACATCGTCTATCTTTCTATTTATACATTACAAAAGGGGCCAAGGCATGGGTAAACCCATGGGATGACATCCCATACCCGTTACATAAACCCTAAACCCAAAAATGTATTAAGAAGGGGTCGAGATCCTGCGATATCCGCTTTTCCTTGCGCTCCTCCTTCGACCAACGTATCAAATTCCCAAAATTGGTCAAATGTGACCAAGGTTCTCCAAAACTTGGTCAAGGGCCAATAGGCCCCCAACACTCACCTGTGACTCGTCCCAAGTCACTTTGATCTGGGCAACTTTGCCTCAAATGCCTTGATCTTGGCTCGAGCTGCTTCGACCCATTGCTTCACCAGAGACTCCTGCTCGATGAACTCTTGAATGACCTTCTTTGTCACAGGTTCTTCCAAGCATTGTTCCACTGTGGTGACCAATTGTTCTAGTTCTGCACCTCATCCTTCAATCTCCTCAAAATGTATGCAATATTCATCTTGCACTGGCTGGAGTTGCTAAGTCACTTCCATGACCTTGCTCTGGATGGCATGAAATTGTTGCTGAACTGTGCGTTGTTCCTGGGATCATTTCATCCTCTTGATCGTTGGTAGTGGATTCAATTGCGCTTGCACCATTTCTTCTTGGCCTCCTGAAGTTGTGACTCCAGTGTACTTAGTTCAAAGTCCTCTACAAGGCGCTCGTAAGTCTGCACAGTTTGACTGCTGAGTTGTTTACATTCTAAGGACAATGCCTTGATTCTACAGACTGTGCTTCAGGTAGTTTCTTCTCTCTGGTCTCACACTTCTTGTAGAGTGCTTGTCACTGCTTATAACTCCAGTTCTGCTATCCTCTGTTGGAGCTTCTGAATGGCTTCAACAAGCTTCCATACTTGGCTTTCCAGTGGGTCCTCTTCCATCTGTTCTAAGCCTGTCATAGAGAAAAGTGCTCTAGTGTCTGCTTATTTAACTCCAATCTTCTCTGTGAGCAATTGTTCCTTCTCCTTATGGATTTCCGCTCTATCCTCTACAAACTTGGCTTGGATGTCTTCTTTTTCTTGTTGCGCAACCTGACGTTGTTCTATGGCTTCCTCTTTTACTTTCTTTAAGGCCTTTGTGGCCTGCTCTTTTTCTTTATGAACACGACGAAGGCGAGCTTCGGTTGCATCTGCTATTCGGCGTAGCTCGGCAGGTTCATATCCCAACTCTTTTCCTTTTGATGATGGGGGCGCAGTAGACACTAAGCAACTGGAGTGGAGGGATTGATGTACCCCTTTCAACTCTACTTCAATTCTTTCATACATGGTCTCTTGTTTGACTTCATTGCACTATAAGATATCTTATTAGGTATCTGAGACAACGAGGATGATGAAATCTACGCCATCCATTGTTAGCACAATCTACATCTGTGGTTTACTAGCTTTGGACTTCTTCAATGATGTAGGTTTCGTGGGGGAAGCCTTTATTTTATTGAAGGTCTCAGCTTCTCCAATAGGGTCCTTAGGCGATGTTACTTCGCCTTGTTTTTTCTTGAATTCTTCTCTTTTGTCCTCTTCTTTGTCTACTTTGTCATCACCCCCCCCTCCAGGTGAGTCTGAAGC
>JASDQU010011869.1:86531-102500 GCA_032191745.1 Picea mariana | reverse complement strand
ATTATTATTTGACTCATGGAACTACTCCAAAATATATGGAACCAAAGAAGAAAATATCTCTTAAGATCAAGTCATCTCAATGCCACCTTTCTCAGGGAATATTATTTAGGAAGAACTATGATGGTGTTTTCCTAAGGTGTCTAGAGAAAGATGATGTAGAAAAAGTCCTATCTGATATACATGATGGTCCAGCTGGAGGAAATTTTGGAGGAGACACCACAACACACAATATTCTCTGAGTAGGTTAATATTGGCCCAAACTATTTAAATATTCTCATGCATATGCAAGGAGATGCCAAGAATGTCAAAAGTTAGATGGAAGAGAAAAGAAACCCAACTTTCCTCTACAACCAATTTCAATTGATCATCCATTCCAACAATGAGGTTTATATGTGATAGTAGAGATCAATCCCATCTCTTCCCAACTACACAAGTACATCCTAACTTCAATATATTATTTCACATGATGGACTGAAGAAATTCCTCTCAAGGTGGTGAATGAAAATCATGTGATACCTTTCCTTGAATATCATATTTTAACCAGACTTGGTGTTCCATAATCTTTGGTATTTGAAAATTCAAAATATTTTTCTTCATTGAAGTTGAGTAAATATTCACTTGAAAATAATATCAATATTAAATATGAAGCTAATTACTATCCCCAGGGTAGTGGTATAGCTGAATACACAAATAAAAATATGATAAAAATTATGAAAAAGAATATAACAGAATACCAAAGGAATTGACATTTGGACTTGCCTAATGCCCTTTGGGCTGACTGAGTAACACCCAAAGTTTCCTTGGGAAATACCCCTTCTTGTATATGGACATGAGACTATCTTTCATACTCATACTTTACTACCTTCTCTACAATTATATCAATCTATTCAAGATAGAGAATGTCTAGTGATGCAACAAAGACTCAATTTGCTTCTCAAACTAGAAGAAGAAAGGGAAAAATACAAAAAGAAGCTAATGAAAAATTAAGAATTGATAAAAAAAGGTAGTTTGATAAAGCCTCCATGGGAAATACATATTTTTTGGAAGGAGATCTAGTTCTTAAATGGGATAAGGCCAATGAGATGAAAGGAAATCACACTAAATTCCAAAAATTGTGGTTAGGCCCATATCAAATTCATGATATTTTTGGATCGAGAACTTTCAGAGTCAAAATATTGGAGGGAAACATGGAGGAGCTCCATATCAATGGTAAAATTATTAAATACTTCTCCTAATCACCTTCGGTGATGTAGTTTTCTACAAATTAGGTTTCTTTGATGTTAGCACTTTCCTTTTTTGAGTTTTGCAAATCTTTTTAGAATAAACCTGTATAGATTTTTTAGTTTATGAATTATTTTTCACATTGCTTTCCTAATAAGGTGCTTGTTGATTATTCTTCATTGTTCATGCACAGATTCTAACAGACAACTGGGACTGCATATCATGATTAAAATCAGGTTCCTTTTTAAGTAACTTTTCAAGTGTTCAAAAGTGAGAAGGTTACCTTGCATTATTATTTAAAACCCACATAACATAAGATATTGCAAGGCTAAATGTGAACGATTGGTTCAAATATATTTTGAAGAGAACCACATGTTGTGGAAAATAACTATGGACACTTCTAATTATAGGTTATATGCACCCATGTGATCACTCTCATACGTAGATTATTGATTTTCAAAGAAAGGGAAGGAAATGGCATAAGTGTCTTCTGAATAACTTTTGTGATATCTTCTCCCTTAACTAAATATAAAGAATATGCTAGGATCTTATAGAGTAAACCTATAAGGACAAAATATTGATTGGGACATCATATGAAAACAACTCTCGTATCACCCTACTTCTTGAACACCCACATTTAAAAAACAATACATACATTACAAATCTATAAGGGTGAAAGTAAAATAACAATAAGAAGGAAGTTTAAAGACTCATATGATTGTGTGGGAAGTACAAGTAAACATGTCAGGGCTATGGACACTTGCTGGCAGCGAGGATATGCTTGTATGATGCCAAGACAACTTTGTCAGTACTATGGATGCTCACTTATAATGAAGCAATGCTGGAAAAAGAGAGATGAGGAGCACACATCAACCTAAAGACAACTAGGAACACTCCTTTGTGGTTTCGTGCTTTCCCAAGATTTTTGTGTATGAACTAAATTGACAAACTTGAACCCTTATCATATCACATGAATTATTCAAAGGAACATATGGGTTTTGAGAACCTTCACATCTTTTAGTAAAAGGCTTGATAATGTGTGTTCCATGGTGCAGGCAGACTTGTAAATATTTTGGCACAAAATAGAATGAAATAAGATAATCTAGAAGTGAATCTAAATACAAAGATAACCAGCTCTTCCCAATAAACCTCCACTTGTTTTTCTCCCACAACTACCCACTAAAATTCTATTTCCTATAGGATTTCAGTGGGTACCCCTATCAAAAATTTCAACAAGTAATTTGATCACTACTAACTTGATTTAGCCTTGATATAGGAAACTACTATTCTATATATGCAATGTCAAGGATACCTATGTTGATCATAGATCTTATGAATTTTTACCCTACCTTTGTTACCTCCTTTCTCTCAATGAATGAATTTCAATTTCATTTGGGGCCCAAGAAAAATCTTCGGTCATGTGACTATGCTCAAGGGACATCACATCACTCTTCATAAAAATGTTGCTACTCGGAATGAATGAACATGTAAATGTTAAACCCTTTCTGAAACATGAAATTTGATGGGATATTGAATACCCTCTATCGAGGTCTTCTCGTCAGAAACAAATGCATAAGATTTATACAAACATTTTGATATCCAAATACTAACAGTCTTCAGATTCTTCACTATTGAATTCCCTTTCATCAGAAAGGATCACACATTTTTCACACTATTGATTCCAATGGAGTCTCTTCGGTGACCTTTTTCCGATGTCTCTTAGGACATTTTGGAAATGGATACGAATTTATTCAATGGAAGAGAAAATTGTCCAATGTACGATGATATATACAAAATTTTCAATACTAGAGAGTTCCATCCCGAGGATAACGACCTTGAATTCTATCACAAAATACTAAAAAGTGGTATACAAGCTATTGGGTTATATCTCTCACTTCTGCTTCTAGGTTTGACCCAAGTTCAGATCTTAGCAGGTTTCCAACAAAACCCTCTAAAAATATCGGCCCTCTTGGTGAACCAGAAGGCAACACAGTGCACAGAGTGCACTACACAATCTCACATGATATAGATTTATGATTGATTGCAATGCTCAAGTGCTTGCAATCTAGGAATGAGAGGGGATCTGGGAGTGTATTCTTCCTTCTTCATGCATTCAAAATTTTATTCATTCAAATATTCTTAGGATTCATTCATCTTTTAGGTACATGCATGCATTATAATATATCTAGATTAACCATTCATTCATAAGATAACCATAAAAAAAATGTAAACATGAAAGAAACATAACAGATAAAAAAAGTTTTATTGCGGTTCACCCCCTTATGGGCTACACCCACAAAGATTTGGCTTCTGTGCTATTTTATTAGGTTTGCTGCAAAATATGGAGCTGCACACATTACATATTCCTTCTTTCAATGATGAAGAGGTTCAAGAACTTCTGTGAGGTGGACTATATCACACCAGGCTACTCACCTTGTGACCTAACCCTCAAAATATAACTTTCTCCACTCTTTTACAACTCAACATCTTATACAAATCTCAACAATTATGAACTTACAATTCTTGAACAATAGCCAAACTAAACTGAACTATATTATTTGAACAACACCAACAAAAACAACAACAAGCCCCCTAGACCTCCTAGGTTCTTATTTATACTATCTTTCAGGCTTATAACCTTTAAATAGTTGTCAAAAACCCTAAACCTATCATGGTTATATTTTCATTCCTCTGTGCCACATTTCTTTCCTCTTTGCATGTTGCTTTTTCTTCTTTTTCTGCATGCTTTATTTCCTTCAAGTTTTTCTTCTTCAAAATTAGGCCTTTTCTTGCAAAATTTGGTCTTTCCTCAAAATATGCATGTTCCCAATAGGCCCCCAACATTGACATGTGGAACGTCCTAATTCACTCAGGTGGTGCGCACTCCCTGAACTGCCCTTTCCAGACCGTAGAACTTTTCTTCTAGTTCCTTTCCTTTGTCTCTCATCTGTGCAACTTTGCTTGTTAGCACCTTTATTGTCTACGATGTTATCTCCTCCTGCATCAATGCCACACTCTCTGCTTGTTCTTGTGATCTACTTGTGTTCTCTTCCTCCAAATGTGAAATCATCTGTGTTGCTTGTTCTTGGAGGGGTTCCAATTCAACTTGTCTTTCTTGCTTCTGCATCTACGCTGCTTTCAACTCTATTTGCAGCTTCTTCATATCTTGAGTGTCCTTCAAGCACTCTGTGATGCTCATTGTTTTATTCCTTTGTTTGAGATCTTGTATGGAAGCGTTGATTGTCTCCTCTTCTTGGTCCCATTGTTGGACCTTCTCGTATTATTTCAGTGTTTTCCATAGCTACATGACTATGTCTAACAATTCTTTTGCTGCCCTTGCTTGTTTCTCCATCTTAGCTATTTGGAGTGAAGATTATTTTTTTCTTTGTTCTCAGACCTTGAGAGGAGTCGTAGGTTTGAAACTTTCCTTGAGATCCTTAATTTCTTTTTATATTGGTCAATTATTTGTGATATCCAATTGATCTTGTCTTCTGTGCTTCTTTGCGGTGCCTAAGCGTTTTCTGGGATGCGATCATAAACCGTTTCTAATCCCTGTTCTAATTTGTTTGCACACTGTTTATCCTCTTTTGTATCGATATTTAACTTCTTGAATACATGTTCTAGGGCATCCTTTCCATTCCTAGTTTCCTACAATTCCATCTCATCTGTCCTTGTGCGTGATTTCACTTCATGTGTGACACTGACTTGCAGTTTATATAGTTCCCTTATTGGTATCTTTGCTAGTACCAACTGTACCTGTGCCAGATCCTTGAGTGGTGTTTGGGCTATAATTTCATCTATCTGCATCATGTCAGATGTTACTTTGAATCTTGGACTCTCCTGCGCTATGGTTTGGATGGTAGTGTCCTTTTTCCTTGACTGTGCATCCTTCTTTGGAGCACTTCTCTTCTTCTATTGCGGCGACTTCTGACTGGGCTGCCCCTATTGTGTTGAATTTTTGGGCACATTGATATATCTTGCAGGTGTCTTGGATGACCCTTCTTCAACCTCCTTTCCCTTTGGAATTTTATTTTTGATGACTGGGATCTTCCAGTCATCTTCCCACTCTCACATTTCCATTTCAACTTCCTCTGCCTTGATGCAGAAACGAATTTGCAGCCATTATTTTGTTGGATCCATGAGTGTTTGGGTCCACATATTGTGACACGTATCCATAAAGATATATATACCTTGATATTGTGCGACCACTTATGGAGTAATCCTCTATGTGTTGGCTATGCCGTCCTAGATGTCGCTGAGATACCACACAAAAGTACCTACATTTCCACTTATTTTCTTGGGGTCTGACGTTCTCCCCATGGAAGTATACTGTGTTGAGTGGCAACGACCTACTCTATCACAAAAATAAGAGTAGGGGGGATCCTTCCACCCAAGTAATGCTATTAGAATTAACAACCAGGAATAGTGTAACCTTGTTCCCAAGTCTTGCACATCCTTGTAGTCGTCGAGCAACAAGTTCAACATATATGGGGCCCAACTGAGCATGGTCCCATTTGTGCATCGAGATGCAGTTTCTAGAATCCTTGCAGGGACCTCCTCCTTGTGGAACTTGCATAGCCATTTTCACTCCATTAGCTTTGTGGCCATCCTGGTGGTTGCATCACTGATTCTTTTGATGATGATCCTGCACGAGCCTCTCTCTGCCCCATATGTTTTCTTCATTTCTTTAGTGAGGGCCTTTTCTTTATTTTTGTCATCCAGGTACTACGAAGGACTCTCTCCCATTGATGGAATACCTGTGATGAATGCAATTAGTTCCACATCGATGGATACAGTTTCTTCCATCCATAAGAAGCCTCCATGGAGGACTTCCATCAACTACTTGACGTAGTTATTCATTTCTTTCCCATGCCAAAGTGAGGAATCTCTACAAGGTTCAGGATCCTTATGTTTTCTAGGCCTGACGCCCATTGTTTTTGCTACATCATGGGATATCCAAATGGGTCTATGCGTATGCTATCCATGTATACTTGTTGCGCAAATTATGCTAATTTTCCAGTGTCTTCCACATCATGGTCCGAGTACCTTAATCTTTCCATGCACCCAAGTAGGGTTGGCATGGCCTGCACCCCCTCTAGAATGCACAGTAACAAAATTGAGGCATTGGTATGCTTGCGTGGGGACCGTACAATAGGTTGTTTACCGTTTCTTCTTACCGACATGGTAGATATCCCAACCTCTAGCTCTCTCTCTTCCCCA
The DNA here is from genome assembly GCA_032191745.1 of Picea mariana. Classification (NCBI taxonomy): domain Eukaryota; kingdom Viridiplantae; phylum Streptophyta; class Pinopsida; order Pinales; family Pinaceae; genus Picea; species Picea mariana. The sequence goes on along the minus strand of JASDQU010011869.1, from coordinate 96,059 downwards.
CCCGACTCCAAATTCCATGTATTATCTTCCACTTTTCCTTCCTCCTGCTGTGCGGACCCTACCCCAGGTTGTGGTCTCAGTGTGTCAAACTTCGTCCATCCACTTTCACCCCCATTTATTTTGTGGGCTACTTCATCCCTTGCAGGTTGTTGTGGGTTGCTTGTGGCAACTGGTTCGTGCCTCTTCTCACTGTTGTGTGCGTCAATATCCATCCCTACAATCGTCAGGGCCTTTTCTTCCTCTTCTACCAGTGTGGTGGTCACTGGTTCAATCTATGGCGAGGGAGTTGCATTGACATCGACAATTCCCTCTCTCTGTGCCATTTCCTATGACGCATCTATGGTTTCTTGTGGTAACCTGAGACTAATTTGGGTTTTGCGTGCTATTTGGATTGGTGAGAAAACCTTTGGAGGTGCCATCTAGGCACTTCTTTCTTTCTGTATTGAGCTTCAGTTGCTTCAAAGTTTTGTACTCTCCTTTTTTGCCTCTTGTCTTTAGCTTCGCAGGTTTGTAATTTCACAACAAGTCTTGTTTGGCCCACATTTCTCCTTTATATAGTGGTTGTCATTATTTCAATAAATGTTCTCAGAGAATCTTCTTTGGCTATGATTAATGCATTGAATCTTGTTGCATACGCTTCATTCAATTCTATAAATGCCCCAATTCGTGCCTTTTTTCCCTAACGACCATTTTTCGCTTTTCTAGTGCATTGTACTTTTCCTTAGTACGTCATGGCTTTTCCTTAGTGCATAGTGACTTTTCCTTAGTGCGAGTTGTTTTAATTTCTATCAGCCATATGCTGTGCACGATCACATTTTATTTTCGTCACACTGATTCCATTATTTCTGCACATGATGTTTCCTAGTATTTTTCGTATTTTCTTTCTTTTTTATTTTTTTACTTATTTTTTTATTCTTTTTATCTTTTTTATTTATTTTTCTCCTTTTTTTTTTCCTAATATTTGCTATAGTACATTAGATACATGCATTTCTCACTGCATTGTAACTTTTAAGCATTAGGAGGTCAACTATCCTTGTACAGTTTCAGTCGACTCTTGTCGATCATTCCTATCAGTTATGTTCCTCCCAAGTATTTTAGCTACATAGATACCCCATCCATGACAATATTTACTTTGTATGTCCCTATCCAATGCATTCTAAGATTACCAGGATGTTGAGGAAATTTATTGTCATAGAGCAGGACTAGGTCTCCCTCCTTGAAACTCTTCCTCTTAATATGTATGTCATGCACAACTTTGTCTCTTGATTTCTATACTTCTTGGTGAAATTCTACCAGAATATTGTCCTCTTTCATTTCCATTAGTTGATTTAACATTTTCTGTATTGTGCCTCTTTCTGTCATGTTGGTAATTGCTGATACGTGCAGACTGGGTACACAAAATTCTAATGGCACCACTGGTTCCTGCCCATACACCAATATGAATGGTGTCTGTTTTGTCAGCTTCTTACATGTGTGTTGGAAGCCACACATGATTTTGATATTTAACATGATTGAAAGAGATTACACTTTTCTGTAGCTTCCATCACCTCAAATTTGTAAACATTTTTGAGAAGTTTTCGAAATTCTTATTGGATTAAAAGCTTTCCTTATTAAATTTTTATTATTTGCATTTTCACTTGTTTTATTTTTAATTCATGAATGTAAGCATGAATCAAGCGTAAAACTTGACTTGGTTTAATAATTTTGTAGCTTAGAAATATCTTTTAAAAATCCATCCATATAAAATTGAAATTCAAAACTTATGAAATGGTTGATTAATCCATTATTTATTTTTTGTTTTAATATGGTCCTTATGAATTCAATGGTTCGATAATTCATTGTCAAATTGTTTTGATACATGAAAATATTTGGTTAATTTTTGATATTGTTCTCATGATTTCAATGGTCATATCAACATTCATACCAATGAGTACAGACTTGATGTACTTGCATTTTCGCCTTACCTTGCTGGGTCAAAAAATTAATGAAGCTATTCATTATCTGCATAGGGTTTTGTACTCTGTAGTTTTGGCACTCCTCGCGAGAGATGGTAAGGAATACAATGAGCCCTTTGGTTTTAGTTCTCACTATCCGAGTTATGATAACCCACAGGCTCTGCTATTTTCATGTATCCACTCTCCATTCAAATTTTTTTCTATTACTCACACGATTGGAAACTAAAACTATTCCAAGTGATCTTTATTACATCCTTGTTATAGTGGTCATGGCGTCCGTCGTTCGCATAGAACCAAACATATGCAAAGACTTACTATCCCATGAAGATGCTATTGAGGACCTAAAGGATCATGGTTGGGATATATTCCTCAAGAAATTCGAGGGTTATAATCTCTAGGTAGCAGAAGATTTCACACCAACCTTTGACGGGTTCAGGGATAATATTGGAGACATACAATTAGAATTGATAGAAGATTTTGTCAGCAAAGCAACAGGGCTCCCATCAAAGGGCGAGAGATGGCTTAAAAACACTAGGATAGAAGAATTTCCATGGAATTTGTTTTTGACCTCCTGAAAAACCAACTGTTGTGTAAAAGGTATTCCTATCGCTCTATTAAAACCTAGATGGCATAGTTTATTGTTAATTCTCAAGCAATTTGTAATGTGTGAAGGTCGATACAGACTGGTCTTTCTCTACCATATCCATTTGCTCATGAATTTCATAGGTTTAGATTTATATATGCCCTTTTACCTATTGATGAGTCTCTATAAGATGTCCAAGAGTTACAAACGATAGGGTATCAATTCAAGCCTGTTTCACCATGGATTGTTGAAAATCTTGTTGATGTATCATCTGTCGACCATATGTGACAGTTGGGAGACATTTTTGGTGAGGAATGGCTTTTCCCATGCTGATCCTACAACAAACCCTCTTTTAACAACAAACCCTAACTCATTCAAGCCAGTGGTTGAAAACCATTTCGGTAATTCAATTAATGGACCAGAGTTTATTAATAAAACCCCTCTAGATAAAAGATCACCGTGTAGGATTTCAACTACAATATTTCCAGAGCAAGTGACTAATGAATTGAAGGGAAATGATCCTCATGTGCCTATGAATGATGCTAGTGTTAAGTCTGATGTCAAGAAATACAGTAAAGGAACAAAGCAACAATGCACATATTTGGATTTTAAGAATAAGAGAGAGGGTCGCCTAATATCTAGGAAACTAAGGAACCGAAATGATACTCATCTGAGCTCGATCGGTCCGATCGAGATCGATGAGGGTTCAAATCTTGAGATAGAGGATTTTCTATCTTGGGAAGATCCAAAAGTACAAGGTTCCAGGAGGGAGGTTATCATTCATATTGAACCATTTTATTTCGTGAAAAATTTACATCCATGACTTAAGGGTAAAGAAGGATTCTCGGGTATTAGGCAAGATCTGAAGAAAACAATAGGTAAGACTAAAGAACCCTTGGTCGATTGTGTACCTTTTCGATCTTCCATCTCCCCTGTACATTGTGATGGCTATCTTGATTGGGTTGAGCGTTACTATACCGATGTTTCTCTCTTACAAGCCCGAATTAAAACTTTGATTTATCAGAATGATCTGTTGAAGAAAGAAAAATTTGATCTCAAGAAACATGTAGAGAGGGAGACTAAAGGTATCAAGAGATCTGGAAACATAGTCATTAAGAATACGACCAATGTCAAGGAAATTATAAACTATGAATTGTCTGATCCCTCTTTGGTACATTTTTAATAGTAAAACATTTGGTTGTGATTTCGTTGGATTTTGTTATCTGAGTCAAAATAAGTATATTTGAATTGTGATTTCATTTACTAAAATAAAGACTGGCTACAAAATCTTTAATTCTGTAGCCAAGTCTCTTTTAATAAAAATTAGTTATTAGTAATGGTTTTTCTAATTTATCAACTTGGATTTGCTATTCTCAAGAAATGGGAGATTCTGTTGCTGATTACTTGGAAGAAATATTTTCAATTAAACATTTAAATGATTAGTAGTTTATCCTTCTTTATGTTTTATAAAAACGTTGATTTAATTTTGAATAAACCAACTCTGGTATGAGTGCTTTCCAATCCACTATTTTTGTAATATTACTTGATTTTGGGAGATTCAAGTCTATCCTATGAGATATGAGTATTTGGATCCTGGATTGATTTAAATACTGTTCACTTTTGTTAGTGAGGGAATCCTTTTTTGGAATGCATTATGGACATGTAATTCCCACAGACTATATGGACAAGTTGTTCACATTTCGGCTTTAGAACAACGTGATACTATTCCATTAATGTTTTGCCTCTTATATTATGGAATATCAACATGTTATACAACTTTAGCCTCATTAGCATGTAATGTTTAATTTTATTCAACGCTTTAAATTTTGTCTAAAACTTGTTGTTTCATATATTATATCTGTGATCATTATTTCACTTTAATATCATCGATTTATGCTTGATGATAAGTTGAGGTATCACATGAATGTTTCACATTAAAATTTATTTTATTGTAAATATTCATGATTACAAGGTCACTAGATATATATGTTTATCACCCTGTTTTTATATCCTTACTCCCAAAAATACCTTGAGTTTATTTTGGAGATATTAGCACAAGTCTGTTACAGATTTGTCTCACAGGCAAGATAGCTGGAAGTTTGGATTGCATAGGGATATAGACATAGTATGAGACTAATATCAGGTTAGTGTTATTCACATTCAATTTATGTTATTAGTATATTAGTGAAATAAGACAATTTAAATTGGCTGTGACTATTATTCTGTTCTTGTTTCAGATTATGTTCTATTAGTTTTTTTTTGAGTTCTTAGATTTTAAATTATTAAAAAATTTATATAAAAATTATCTTCTTTATTTATCTACTTCACAAATGATTACAAAATCATTTGTTTCTCAAGACATCCACCAAAAATTGAAAATTGTAAATACCATGTTCACAATCACATTTTCATATTTATTTTTCTATTTAGCATTTGTAAATAATTAGATTCGTATACATAGTATCATATTTATAGCTTTAGGGTAGTTTATTTTCTTTCATTATTTTAAGACCTTAGTTGGCTAACAGAACCATTAAGCCCGTCAGGATAGATCACACCAAACAACTTGAGTTAATTAGAAAACCCCCGACCAGATCTATCCTTCCAGTTGACAATGCGTCACATATACTCGTCAACAAATGGTGCTAGAAGGAGGGCCTGGATTCGATTGATGGCACGTGGAATTCACAAGACTCCTCCCCCACACACTCGCTCCCCTGTCATAACACATAGTCGCTCAGACAACAATGTTACACTTGAAACAAAAATACCTCAAACGATAACCTTGAGATTCCCATTGAACCAATAACACCAGTTCCTCAAGGGGCCGATGTCCAAGAAATTGTTTGTTAGTAACTCATAAGAATGTATAGTTCCTTATCCCTTATGAGACAACCTGGTAGGCCACTTAATCAACCCCTATATTTATCAGATATATGAGAACACCTTCAAGGCACTGGTCTACTCCAAAACCCTTTGGGTGATAATACTACCAATCTTATCGAAACGCCTACCCTTGGAGCTAGAGGATCTGGTATCCCACCTTCCCCACCTAGTTCATATCCATCCTCTTTAGGAGGATAATCTTCAGATGAAGGAAGTTATTCATCATAACCATCTCAACCTTCTATACCACCAACTCCCATGGCAAATCAAAACAATCCTGTCAAACCTTGGCTTGATCAAGATGTCGTGGTTGTACTGGGACCCCAACACCCATTACCAAAACATCTAGAGAAATGGATGCCCAAATTTGATCCAGACTCAGAGCAGTCTGCTGAGGATCATATCAATAAATTTATGTTGGCCATTAGACTCCGAAGTGTTGAACATGAGGATGTAGTATGCATATTATTCCCTTATAATTTTGAGGGAAACGTCTCCACCTCGTATCATGCTCAACAACCCCAAACCATTTTATCTTGGGACAATTTTGAAACTTGTTTCTTGGAAAAATTCGGAGATGATAAATTTCCATAAGTCTTGATTATGGAACTTTCCATATTAAAAATGAATCCTAAGGAAAAAGTGAAAGATTTTAACCAAATATTTCTTACTTTAAAGAATAAAATCCCTGCAGATTCAATGCCCGCTGAAAGTTTAATTGTTTCATATTATGCTAAAGCCTTGCACAATAATATAGCCATATGAGTCAAAAAGTCTAAAAAGAACACATTGCTTGAAGCCTTTGAGGAGGCAAGCCAAATTGAAAAGGATATTTTGAGCTTGAAAGATAATATTAGTAGTGAACCTAAAACAATTTCATCCTCTAAAAAGAAAATAGAGATCCTTAATAGGCCTCCTCAAACTAAAAATCAACCAGAAACTTTAGACTTAGAAATCTTACAGAAAGCTTTCCAAAAACTGTCCAATCAAGTCTTTGACTTGAAGAGATAAGTCATGGAGGCATCAACAAGAAAATAATTTTTTAAACCTCCTTTCATAAAACCTTTTCCTTCCAACCGGCCAAACACGACCACTGAAGGTCTAAATTTTGAAAGTTTACAGTATGCTTTGCAAACCATCTTAGAAGCACATGATAATTCTACCTTTTCCCCTCCTAAAAATTCTGAAGACGTAGTTGAGGAAGAAGAACTGGAAGAAGAGAAAACATCTCCCAATGTCTTCGGTCACTTCTTGGACAATATCTTCCAAGAAAATTTTGAAATTGTTCACCCCTACAACACAATAAGCAAAACGAAAAACAAACCCCCTTCTAAAGTGAATAAAAATGTGTTTCCAAAACAGTCAAAGCAAGGTGAAAGTAAACAAAGCTAAGAAGCCCCAGTTTTAGAAAACGATCTGATTAAATATCTAAAAAATCTGAGAGCTAATATTTATGTTTTTGAGATGCTGAAATTTCCCCTTATTTTGCAGAAAATGCTTCAAAATATCGCTGAAAACAGTAAAAATAGCAGCAAGAAATCAACAAAAATTGGTTCAAATACAACCAAAAAAATCCCAACTAAAACGACATCTAAACTTCTAGATAAAAGGGATTTAGAAGGAAAAACTATAGCAAATGTAGATAAAACTGTTTTAGGGACAACAACTAAAAATCAACAGAATTCTGTTGTTAACACTCAAAAAAATGTCCCACCTTTTTTGTTAACCTTTGAAATTTTTAATAGGAATGTACATAATTGTATGGTCGATTCTGGCGCATCGTCAAACATGATGCCTCTATATTTTTGTCAAAAAATTAATGCAGAAGTTAAACCTTTTGATCTCAAGATCATTCAGCTATATCAAACAAATGTTAAGGTAATTAGTGAACTTAAGAATGTTCTGGTTAGATTATTGTCCAATCCTAAGGTTCATTAGATAATTGACATTATCGTTGTTGATATCCTTGAAGTTTACAGTTTTTTTTTTAAGCAGGGACTGGTCAGAAAAACTGCATGGTTACTTTGCCACATATTGGTCTCATTTGTGGCTGCCTGAAAAATGGACAACCCAACAAAATTAGGATAAACCCTGTGGCATGGAAGGAAAGTAGGATTTTCCTTAGAGCCAAATACCATGATGACCCTGTGATTTTCCTTTTTTTCAAGTCTTCCCTTCCTATTCAAAAACTTGGGTGTGTGGCTAGACATTTGTGGAGAATCCTTGCCTAACAATAAATATTTGAAAACTGAGAGAAATCCATTGAAAACTTCATAAAAGCAATGGGAGGCCTTGTGCCTCCATAGGGCCTCATACCAGAATTTTACTGGGTCGAATACATAGTTTATTTTATTGGAAAGAGAAAGTTTTGGAAACGAGCAACAATGCACTATTTCAAAAATCAAGTAGGATGACATATAAAATTTTTTTGATTCTTTGAATCGTGACAATTGGTAATAGATATCAATGAAAATTAGCTTCCCCCAATCAAAAATGTATTGTTCCTTGACTGTGAAATGCAAAATATAAATAATTATTCTTGTAAACAACCAAGCAATTTCCTATAATGGATTTCTAAAGGAACTTACCTACAACCTTGTGATATCTTTAGGAACTGTTGTCAGGTCTTCGAGGAAGTTGGCTAAGATGTCCAACCCGTTATCATGTTTTTCTAGAAACTACTTGCAGTCTTGTCCTTTGAACGTCAATGTTGGCTCTGACAATTTTAACATCTCGTGGAAGGCCCGAGATGAAAAAGAAATAGGAGAATCATTGCACAGTGGAATAATTATTTGGCCTGGAATATATCTTTTGGTGCACCAAGAGACCACCTCCTTACGGTCAAAAATCTCAAGGACACAACTTGCACGAGTGATCCTAGACGTCCAAATAACTTTGCTTTGGGCAGAATGGGATGAATAGTAAAAGTATGCCTTGGACCACTAGAAGTTTTGGTCCTGATGTATGAAGATATTTAATGTATCTCCACAAAACTGTTTTTGACCTGCTGCCATAAGTCTACAAGAACATTTGTTTGCTCCATACAATGGATGAAATGAAAATTTAGAAGAGATAATATAATCCTGCGCAAGTCTCGGTCCAAAGCCTGTGAATGGGAGATGTCCTTGAAACTTTCGTTCATTAATGACAATTTCAACAGTTGTTGCATGATGCGTTCTTAACATTAAACACTAGTATTCACATACATATAAATGCGAGCATGGTAGATATTGCAATGAGTGATTAATCATTGTAGATTTCTTGGGCCGGCCAACATGACGACGCATGTTCAAGATGAACAATCGAAAGGGACAAAATAAATCTCTGCACATATTGGTTTAATGGGTAATAATGGGAGATCTCATCGAGCATTTCGTACATTAATGACAATGTTGATGGTTCCTGCATGGTCAGCTGTTATCATGAAAGGTTTCTAATCACATAGTATGAAATTATGGAGGTCACGGGCATGAGAAAAACATCTTTCAAATAGGGTTACAAGGTAAAATTGTTGAAGGTGAGGGCATGAGTGCCAAATTATATGTCTCAAAACTTTTTGAGTGCAATATGGCTAACAATAAAGAGGGTATGGAAGGATAGTCTAGGGGGCAATTTGTATATGACTAATAAGAGCATAACTAATGTATATCAGGAAGGATAGGAAGTTAGTGTGGATGGAAGGAAATGAGAGATACTTTAAAACATTTGCAAGCCATGGAATAGTGAAGATTGTGAGTTCAACGAGTCTATGTTGGAATTGTAGAACACAAAAGTTTTGAGTGCAAGATATACACGATGCAACAAGAAGGAGAGTTTGAAACCGCCAAGCCGACAACTGTGGCCATAAAATTGGCTGAGTATGGCCATAGATGGAAATAAAGATATGTCAACCTGCCAATGCTAGAACCTGTGACCATAGAAAGATGACTAAGTATATAACGAAAAAGTGATAATACAAGGAAAGAAGAAAAGGGAGAAAGGACCAAGGAGTCTGTGGTGGAATTGTAAATCATAGAAATTTTGAGTGCAATATGTATATCATGGAACAAGAAGCAGTAGAGTTTGAATGCAGCAACCTAAAACAATGTCTAAGAAATGGATATT
>JASDQU010011869.1:58997-76256 GCA_032191745.1 Picea mariana | reverse complement strand
TTTCTAGGATCCTGCATCCATTTGTTAGTCCAAACATTCTTTCTATGCATAGGAATAACATATCTTTCACTATTCTTATCAGATCTATTCATATCCAATCTTCTTTCTTCTAGATGTGCCCTAGTTTTCATACTAGGACAAAATCTATTAGACATACCTAGATCCATTCTTTTGAATCAAAAAATTTCACTTATCTCACCTTTCTTAGAGCACAAAGTTTTAAGATCTTACCTCTTTTCTTTAGATTTGATTCCTTTCTTAGCACAGAGCTTCACAATCAAGTAGAATACTGCACACTAAAGCAATAACTCTACGCAAAGAGATTTCTTTTCTTCAGTTCCTGGAAATCACAGTTTCATGTCCTGGAAACGAAACCATTTGTTGGCACTGGGGTAGAACGAGGGTTCAACACTTCAACATCGCACCAAAAAAACCCTAACTACCGACCCTTTCGGCAACACCTGCAAAGCAGATGAAGTCTCACCCGAGGTAGAGGTAGGGGTGGTTGGAGGACTCAAGTGTCTACAACCTAGCTGGGACAAAAATATGTGATTACAACACTTAAAAGAGCACTGAAAATTAATATTCATTATTATTTAACCCTTATTCACATCACAGGTTGAAATCCTAGTTACAAAGCAATGCAATATTCAACAAGATCTAATACATCCAAGCACCTAACATATAGAATTATATCAAATCTAGCATTCATTCACATTACTAAGCACTAAGATACTATATCAGATGCATATAACATATATCATTTCACTAAGCATACATCACATCAATAAGATAACAACTATAATGCACAAAGCATCCACAACACAGGATATACATGGTTCACTCCAATGTGGGGCTAAGTCCACCAACTCTTCTTTTATTTATTGTCTTCTTTGAATCTTCTATAAGCACAGATCCACAAGAACCCACTCCACATAGGTTACATCACAAAGCCTCTTTACTGACACTTGCACTTAGCTCTTCAAGTTCTCATGCATACAGTATGCACAAAGCTAACTCAATTGCATAGATCCAACTAATCACTTGCACTCAACACAGTATAGCACTTAGCACTACTTCTCTCTTATACCTAGTGTTCTATTTCTTACATTGTCTAGCTTTCTATTTATACATTACAAAATGGGCCGAGGCATGGGTAAACCCATGGGTTGACATCCCATACCTGTTACATAAACCCTAAACCCAAAAATGTCCTAAGAAGGGGCCAAGATCCCGTGATATCCACTTCGCCTTGTGCTCCTCGTTTGACCAACCTATTGAATTCCCAAAATTGGTCAAAAATGACCAAGGTTCTCCAAAACTTAATCAAGGGACAACAACCCCCCAACACTCACCTGTGACTCGTCCCAAGTCACTCTGATCTGGGTAACTTTGCCTCAAATGCCTCGAGCTTGGCTCGAGATGCTTCGACCTATTGCTTCACCAGAGCCTCCTACTTGACAAACTCTTGAATGATCTTCTTTGTGAAGGGGTTGAGATCCTGTGATGTCCACTTCTCCTTGTGCTCCACCTTCAACCAGCTTGTCGAAGTCCCAAAATTGGTCAAACATGACCAAGGTTCTCCAAAACTTGGTCAATGGCCAACAATTTAATATAAGTCATGTTTCTTGTTCATTAAAATATGATGCAAATTTATTAACTAATGTTTCATATAAATTAATTCCAATAGAATGAATAACGATTGATAGATTTTGTATGGAATTATTGTATAGGACCTTAGTTCTTGACAACATAACAAATTGGAGAGTCTTTGATAATGACCAACAAATCCTAAATTTTCTACATCTTGAAGATAATTTCAAGGTTTTTGTCATTGATGAGGGCCAACATGATCAAGAGGTTAACTTTGATCCACTAGACTCATTAGGTCAAGTAATGGGAAGCAAAGTCACTTCAATCAACAACATACCCAAAACTATGGTAAGGATTGGAAATATTTATGATCTTCAAGAAAAATTCAAGAAAGTTACAAATTACAAAACAAACAGTTCATCCATGCAACTTGAAGTGATAAATCTTGGAAATACAAGCACACTAGAAAATGTCAACCTTGACAAGAATTGTTCCCTAGCTGAGAAACACGATTTCATAAAACTGTTCAAGGAATATAAAGATATTTTTTCCTTGACATATGATGATCTCATGACATATGAAACCAATATTATTTAGCATTTCATCCCCATTAAGCCTCAAACAAATCCTTTTCAACATAAACTAACAAAGATGGATCTAAAATTGGAACCTATGGTAAAGGAAGAACTAAACAAACTCTTGGTAGAAAGGATCGTATTTCCATTCAGGCACACCCAATAGATAGCTAACCTGGTACCTGTAAGAAAAAAGAATGGGGATATCAGACTATGTGTTGACTTCAAAAAATTGAATAAGGCATCTAAAAAAGACAATTACCATGTACCACCCATGGAACAAATTTTACAATGTGTCTCTGGTTTTGAAACGGTGTCCTTTTTAGATAGATTTTATTGTTATAATAAAGTGTTGGTTACCCATGATGAATAATTGAAAAGTGCTTTTCGAAAAAATGGGAAAATTATGCATATAATAAAATTCCATTTAGAATAATCAATGTAGGGGAAACTTTTCAAAGAGCCAAGGATATTTCATTCATAGGATTAAATGTAAATTGTGTGATAGTGTATCTTGATAATGTTACTATGCTCTCTAAGGGAAAAAAGGACAATGTATCTCACTTGAGAAAAATATTTAACAGATGAAGAAGATATGGTATATCCTTTAATCCTAATAAATCCATCTTTGGAGTAAATCAAAGCATACTATTGGGATTTATTGTCTCGAAAGATGGGATAATTATACAACCTGAAAGAAATATGGCTATTTCAAAGATTCCATATTCTCATAACAAGAAATCAATGCAATAACTTCTTGGAAAAAATAATTTTATAAGAAGGTTTATTCCAAGATTTGCAAAGAGTGTTAAGAATCTCCAAGACATGATTAAGAAAAGGGCCGATTATAAATGGGGTCCCAAAGAAAAGGACTCATTCATAAATATTAGGGAATAAATAGAAAAAGCTCCAACATTGATAAGCCCATACTTTTCTAAAGATTTAATACTTTATAATTTTTCCTATGACATTACTTTTGTAGTAGTACTTACCCAAAACAATGATGAAGGGAATGAATTCCCAATTGATTTTATGAGTGCTAGGATACAAGGAGTAGACATTGATTACCTAGAGGTTGATAAGTAATCCTATGCAGTATTTAAAATAGTCAAAAATTTCAGACCTTATCTTCTTAAATCTAGAACCAAAGTGGTGGTACCTTACCCTCCTGTGAGGAATCACTTGGTTCAAAAGGATTTGGGAGATAACAGAGTGAAATAGATGACAAATTTACGATAATATGACTTAGATATAAGTCCTACAAATATTGTTAAGGGACAATCACTCTAAAATATGGAAACTGAATCAACAAGGAATACAAATGATGAAGATGAACTTTTTAAAGATCAAAACCTGTTGGAAAAGGAAGTTTTCTATATCCCCGTCAATACCGATCCATGGTATTATGAGATGAATTATTATTTGACTCATGTAACTACTCCAAAATATATGGAACCAAAGAAGAAAATATCTCTTAGGCTCAAGTCATCTCAATACCACCTTTCTCAGGGAGTATTATTTAGGAAGAACTATGATGGTGTTTTTCTGAGGTGTCTAAAGAAAGATGATGTAGAAAAAGTCGTATCTGATATACATGATGGTCCAGCAAGAGGAAATTTTTGGAGGAGACACCACAACACACAAGATTCTCTGAGTAGGTTAATATTGGCCCAAACTATTTAAATATGCTCATGCATATGCAAGGAGATGCCAAGAATGTCAAAATCTAGTTGGAAGATAAAAGAATCCCACCTTTCCTCTACAACCAATTTCAATTGATCATCCATTCCAACAATGAGGTTTATATGTGATAATAGAGATCAATCTCATCTCTTCCCATTTGCACAAGTACATCCTAACTTCAATATATTATTTCACATGATGAACTGAAGAAATTCCTCTCAAGGTGGTGAGTGAAAATCACGTGATACCATTCCTTGAATATCATATTTTAACCAGATTTGGTGTTCCATAATCTTTGGTATTTGAAAATTCAAAATATTTTTCTTCATTGAAGTTGACTAAATATTCACTTGAAAATAATATCAATATTAAATACGAAGCTAATTACTATCCCCAGGGTAGTGGGATAGCTGAATACACAAATAAAAATATGATAAAAATTATGAAAAAGACTATAACAAAATACCAAAGGAACTGGCATTTGGACCTGCCTAATGCCCTCTGGGCTGACCGAGTAACACCCAAATTTTCCTTGGGAAACACCCCTTCTTGTATATGGACATGAGACTATCCTTCATACTGATACTTTCCTACCTTCTCTACAATTATATTAATCTGTTCAAGATAGATAATGATGCAACAAAGACTCAATTTGCTTCTCAAACTAGAAGAAGAAAGGGAAAAATACAAAAAGAAGCTAATGAAAAATCAAGAATTGATAAAAAAGTAGTTTGATAAAGCCTCCATGGGAAATACATATTTTTTGGAAGGAGATCTAGTTCTTAAATGGGATAAGGCCAATGAGATGAAAGGAAATCACACTAAATTCCAAAAATTGTGGTTAGGCCCATATCAAATTCATGATATTTTTGGATCGAGAACTTTCAGAGTCAGAATATTGGAGGGAAACATGGAGGAGCTCCATATCAATGGTAAAATTATTAAATAATTCTCCTAATCGCCTTTAGTGATGTAGTTTTCTACAAATTAGGTTTCTTTGATGTTAGCACTTTCTTTTTTTGAGTTTTGCAAATCTTTTTAGAATAAACCTATATAGTTTTTTTAGTTTATGAATTAGTTTTCACATTGCTTCCTAATAAGGTGCTTTTCGATTATTCTTCATTGTTCATGCACAAATTCTAACAAACAACTGGGACAGCATATCATGATTAAAATCAGGTTCCTTTTTAAGTAACTTTTCAAGTGTTCAAAAGTGAGAAGGTTACCTTGCATTATTATTTAAAACCCACATAACATAAGATATGGAAAGGCTAAATGTGAATGATTGGTTCAAATATATTTTGAAGAGAACCCCATGTTGTGGAAAATAACTATGGACACTTCTAATTATAGGTTATATGTACCCGTGTGATCACTCTCATACGTAGATTATTGATTTTCAAAGAAGGGAAGGAAATGGCATAAGTGTCTTCTGAATAATTTTTGTGATATCTTCTCCCTTAACTAAATATAAAGAATATGCCAGGATCTTATTAGAGTAAACCTATAAGGACAAAATATTGATTGGGCCATCATATGAAAACAACTCTCATATCACCCTACTTCTTAAACACCCACATTGAAAAAACAATACATACATTGCAAATCTATAAGGGTGGAAGTAAAATAACAATAGCAAGGAAGTTTAAAGACTCATATGATTGTGTGGGAAGTACAAGTAAACATGTCAGGGCTATGGACACTTGCTGGCAGCGAGGACATGCTTGTATGATGCCAAGGCAACTTTGTCAGTACTATGGATGCTCACTTATAGTGAAGCAATGCTGGAAAAAGAGAGATGAGGAGCACACATCAACCTAAAGACAACTAGGAACACTCCTTTGTGGTTTTGTGCTTTCCCAAGATTTCTGTGTATGAACTAAATTGACAAACTTGATCCCTTATCATATCACATGAATTATTCAAAGGAACATCTGGGTTTTGATAACCTTCACATCTTTCAGTAAAAGGCTTGATAATGTGTGTTCCATGGTGCAGGCAGACCTATAAATATTTTGGCAGAAAATATAATGAAATAAGATAATCTAGAAGTGCATCTAAATACAAAAATAACCAATTCTTCCCAATAAACCTCCACTTGTTTTTCTTCCACAACTACCCACTAAAATTCTATTTCCTATAGGATTTCAGTGGTTACCCCTATCAAAAATTTCAACAAGTAATTTTATTACTACTAACTTGATTTAACACTGATATAGGAAACTACTATTCTGTATATGCAATGTCAAGGATACCTATGTTGATCATAGATCTTATGAATTTTTACCCTACCTTTGTTACCTCCTTTCTCTCAATGAATGAATCATTTGGGAACCAAGAAAAATCTTCGGTCATGTGACTATGCTCAAGGGACATCAAATCACTCTTCATAAAAATGTTCCTACTCGGAATGAACGAATTCTTCACTATTGAATTCCCTTTCATCGAAAAGGATCACACATTTTGCACACTATTGATTCCGATGGGGTCTCTTCGGTGACCTTTTCTCGATGTACAAGAGCTTCATGATGTCTTAAAGCATTCACCCTGTGACTTCGTGTTAAGAAATGATTGGCAGTTGGATGCATCTAACTCCAACCATGTTTATGGGAAGGTTGGAGTTAGATGCATGTTGGTGGTTCCCTCACATAATTTTTTATATTATCTAGCAAACCAAAAACTCATTGGTTGACTTAACTTACTGAAGTGTTTATTTTGACCCACTTATAACACTCCTTAATGGAAGCACGATCTTCGATATGAAAAATAATTACTTTGGAAACCTCCCATTAGAATAAGAAAAAACCATACACATTTCTCTCTTCCGATGGTTCCTACCTAATGGATCATTCTCGATAGTACTATCAAAATATTGCCTATCGGAGTTAACCTTTCCATCATACCCTCCTCTTTGATAAATCATCCCAACGATTTTTAATGTAAGGTAATTAAAAGAGTACCATCTAAACCTTAATCTTAATTAATGTTTTACACACGCAAACATATAATACCTCATTACTGACACAACTCCTAATATGAGAAATGAATATTTCTCAGGGAATCTCCATTGGAAGGCAGGAGGATCTTGATACATTCCTATATGGCATCATGATATACCCTTACGATAACACTGTCAGGGAAGCTTTTACATTCCTATACATTCATATGTGCCATGCATCCGATATGAAAAAATTGGAGAAGTTGTCCTTCAGAGTGCATTAATGGGGTTGTACTTCTCCACCTCGATATAGGTTTTAACCCACTTAGAATTAAGTGTAGAAGGTTTGGGGTAAATTATAAGTGAATAGAACCTATTTCCAACCCTAATTGACACATTATTCGAAAGAGTTGTGTATAATGTAGCATCAATATAACCCGAGACATCTATGAAATTCTAGAGTAACATGTATGTGTATCATTTGATTTTAGTTATTTATACTATTTTTAATAATCTAGTAGACTTATTTTTGTCTTTCCTATTACAAAATCTTGAATAAATGTGTCATAACCATAGACTAGGAAGGGAAAAAACGCTGTGGTAAATGTACCAACATCTGTCAGAAGTCTAGAGGACATTCTGGAAATGGATACAAATTTATTCAATGGAAGAGAAAATTGTCCAATGTACGATGATATATACAAAATTTTCAATACTAGAGAGTTCCATCCCAAGGATAACGACCTTGAATTCTATCACAAAATACTAAAAAGTGGTATAAAAGCTATTGGGTTATATCTCTCACTTCTACTTCTAGGGTTGACCCAAGTTCAGATCTCAACAGGTTTCCAACAAAACCCTCTAAAAATATCGGCCCTCCTGGTGAACCAGAAGGAAACACAGTGCACAGAGTGCACTACGCAATCTCACATGATATAGATTTATGGGTTATTGCAATGCTCAAGTGTTTGCAATCTAGGAATGAGTGGGGATCTGGGAGTGTATTCTTCCTTCTTCATGCATTCAAAATTTTATTCATTCAAATATTCCTAGGATTCATTCATCTTTTAGGTACATGCATGCATTATAATATATCTAGATTAACCATTCATTGATAAGATAACCATTTAAAAAATGTAAACATGCAAGAAACATAGCAGATATTTTTTTTTTTACTACAGTTCACCCCCTTCTGGGCCCTACCCACAAAGATTTAGCTTCTGTGCTATTTTATTAGGTTTGCTGCAAAATATGGAGCTGCACACATTACATATTCCTTCTTTCAATGATGAGGAGGTTCAAGAACTTCTGTGAGGTGGACTATATCACACCAGGCTCCTCACCCTGTGACCTAACCCTCAAAATATGGCTTTCTCCACTCTTTTACAACTCAACATCTTATACAAATATCAACAATTATGAACTTACAATTCTTGAACAATAGCCAAACTAAACTGAACTATAATAATTGAACAACACCAACTAAAACAACAACAACCCCCCTAGACCTCCTAGGTTCTTATTTATACTAGCTTTCAGGCTTATAGCCGGTAAATATTTGTCAAAAGCCCTAAACCTATCATGGTTATGTTTTCATTCCTTTGCACCACATTTCTTTCCTTCTTTGCATGCTACTTTTCCTTATTTTTCTGCATGCTTTATTTCCTTCGAGTTGTTCTCCAAAATTAGGCCTTTTCTTGCAAAATTCGGTCCTTCCTCAAAATATGCATGTTCCCAACAGGCTCATAACATTGACATGTGGCTCGTCCTGATTGACTCAGGTGGTGCACACTCCCTGAACTTCTCTTTCCGGACTGTGGAACTTTTCTTCTAGTTCCTTTCCTTTTTCTCTCATTTGCGCAACTTTGCTTGTTAGCACCTTTATTGTCTATGTTGTTATCTCCTCTTGCATCAATTCCACACTCTCTGTTTGTTCTTGTGATCTACTTGTGTTCTCTTCCTCCAAATGTGAAATCATCTGTGTTTCTTGTTCTTGGAGGGGTTCCAATTCAACTTGTCTTTCTTGCTTCTGCATCTGTGCTGCTTTCAACTCTATCTGCAGCTTCTTCATATCTTGAGTGTCCTTCAAGCACTCTGTGATGCTCATTGTTTTCTTCCTTTGTTTGAGCTCTTGTATGGAAGTGTCGATTGTCTCCTCTTCTTGGTCCCATTGGTCCCATTTTTGGACCTTCTTGTATTCTTTCAACGTTTTCCATAGCAGCGTGACTCTATCTAACAGTTCTTTTGCTGCCCTTGCTTGTTTCTCCATCTTAGCTATTTGGAGTGAAGATTATTTTTTTCTTTGTTCTTGGACCTCGGGAGGAGTCGTAGGGTTGAACCTTTCCTTGAGATCCTTAATTTCTTCTTATATTGGTCAATTATTTGTGATATCCGATTGATCTTCTCTTCTGTGCTTCTCTACGGTGCCTATGCATTTTCTGGGATGCGATCATAAACCATTGCTAATCCCTCTTCTAATTTGTTTGCACACAGTTTATCCTCTTTTGTATCGATATTTAACTGCTTGAATACCTGTTCTAGGGCATCCTTTCCATTCCTATTTTCCTACAATTCCATCTCATCTGTCCTTGTGCGCGATTGCACTTCCTGTGTGACACTGACTTGTAGTTTGTACAGCTCCCTTATTGGTATCTTTGCTAGTACCAACTGTACCTGTGCCAGATCTTTGAGTGGTGTTTGGGCTATAACTTTGTCTATCTGCAACATGTCAGATGTTACTTGGAAGCTTGGACTCTCCTGCACTATGTTTTGGATGGTATTGTCCTTTTCCCCTGACTGTGCATCCTTCTTTGGAGCACTGCCCTTCTTTTGCTGCAACGACTTCTGACTGGGCTGCCCCTGTTGTGTTGGATTTTTGGGCACATTGATATATCTTCCAGGTGTCTTGGATGACCCTTCTTCAACCTCCTTTCCCTTTGGAATTTCCTTTTTGATGACTGGGATCTTCCAGTCATCTTGCCAGTCTCACATTTCCATTTCAACTTCCTCTGCCTTGATGCAGAAATGAAGTTGCAACCATTCTTTTGCTGGATCCATGAGTGTTTGGGTCCACATATTGTGGCACGTATCCCTGAAGATATATATACCTTGATATTGTGCGACCACTTATGGAGTAATCCTCCAGGTGTTGGCTATGTTGTCATGGATGTCGCTGAGATACCACACAAAAGTACCTGCATTTCCACTTATTTTCTTGGGGTCCAACATGCTCCCCATGGAAGTATACTGCACTATGCGGCAACGACCTACTCTATCACAAAAATAAGAGTAGGGGGGATCCTTCCACCTGATTAATGCTATCATAATTAACAACCAGGAATAGTGTAACTTTGTTCCCAAGTCTTGCGTATCCTTGTAGTTGTCGAGCAACAGGTTCAAAAGATATGGGGCCCAACTGAGCATGGTCCCATTTGTGCACTAAGATGTAGTTTTTAGAAGCCTTGCAGGGACCTCCTCCTTGTGGAAATTACGTAAGCATTTTTACTCCATTAGCTTTGTGGCCATCCCAGTGGTTGCGTTGCTGATTCTTTTGATGATGATCCCGCACGAGCCTCTCTTTGCCCCATATGTTTTCTTCATTTCTTCGGCGAGGGCCTTTTCTTTATTTTTGTCATCCAGGTACTATGGAGGACTCTCTCCCATTGATGGAATACCTGTGATGAATGTAACTAGTTCCACATCGATGGATACAGTTTCTTCCATCCATAAGAAGCCTCCATGGAGGACTTCCATCAACTGCTTGACGAAGTTATTCATTTCTTTCCCATGCCAAAGTGAGGAATCTATAAAAGGTTCAGGATCCCTATGTTTTCTAGGCCTGATGCCCATTGTTTTTGCCGCATCATTGTTGTAGGAAAATCTCCCTGCAGACAGGTAGATTGCCTCAAAGAGCTAGACCCTAAACTCTAAGACAGAAAGTTCTTAATGTGGACACTGACTTCCTTTCAAATCTATACAAACTAATACATGAGAAGGAAGGAGAGTAGAAGTACCTCTTTATCGACGTTTGTCCCTGCACGCTTCGAGTTGAGCTCCAATCCTTTGCTGCTTGACGAGCCTTGTAGACAAACAAAGCACGACCACTTCCTACTCTATTGATATTAGCTTGAAAACATATTTATCTATCAACGATAAGTTCATGTAAGATCAGACACAAACTAGAAAGAAATAGACCAAGTGTGTCATATTAATGAGAATAGCAATAGCAGTGATTAAAATCGTAGATGCGAATGTGATAGCTTCGTCAAGTCCCCTTTGTCTAACCCTTGCTCGAAATATCCACAACCTAGATGATAGCAGATTCTCTGGTCACTCTCTTTTGAATGACTGTGTGTTTCCTATGAGATCATAGGTTTCATGCTAGCAATTCTTCCCCCTTTTCACCATCATAGAGCCTTCTTATATAGGTTAAGAGAAGCTTAACCTCTTGAGTTATCTTTAGAACAAGTTGAGGAATTCCCTCCTTGAATCAGGGATCTTCTGATGGAACCAAGAATTTGAATGCAACTGCCTTCTAAACTTGAGAGATCCTCCCCTTATTCTCCTCAATGGGTCAACTACTGCCTCAGATTAGACAACGCTCCCTCAAAAGGGGCATCTGGGTGCTATAACACTCCCTAGGAATCTTGAGGGGGGTGCCAACGCTCCAAGGATGAATAGCACTCCTTCAGAGGGGCAGTGGTGTGTTAGAACGCTCCCTAAGACCTTATAGGGGAGCGCCAACCTTCAAAACCTTTGTTTAAGAGCTCCTCTCAGGTGATAAGAGTTCCTTGACTTCAGTTAATCATTTTCCCTCCTCCAAATCAAGTGTATGAGATGTCTTAAGTGCCTCCTTAGTGTCGTCATTATGGTAGTATGCTTGAACAACATTTGCGACACCTGTGAACAACTTGTGACACTTGTGAACAACTTGCGACAATTGCGAAAGTTGTAAGGAACATGCGACACTTATCAAAGTGAGCAATATTGAGGTGTAACAATCATAGGATATCCAAATGGGTCTATGCCTATGCTATCCATGTATACTTGTTGCACAAATTATGGGAATTTTCCAGTGTTTGCCACATCATGGTCCGAGTACCTTAACCTTTCCACGCACCCAAGTAGGGTTGGTGTGGCCTGCACCCCGTCTAGAATGCACAGTAAAAAAATTAAGGCATTGGTATGCTTGCGTGGGGACCTCACAATAGGTTGTTTACCATTTCTTCTTACCGACGTGGTAGAGCTCCCAACCTTTGGCTCTCTCTCTTCCCCGCCCGACTCCAGATTCCATGTATTATATTCCACTTGTCCTTCTTCCTGCTACACGGACCCTACCCCAGGTTGTGGTCTCACTGCATCGAACTTCGTCCGCTCACTTTCACCCCCATTTGTTCTGTGGGCTACTTCGTCCCTTGCAGGTTGTTGTGGGTTGCTTGTGGCGACTGGTTCGTGCCTCTTCTCACTGTTGTGTGTGTCAATATCCATCCCTACATTTTTCAGGGCCTTTTCTTCTTCTTCTACCAGTGTGGTGGTCACTGGTTCAATTTGTGGTGAGGGAGTTGCGTCGACATCGACAATTCCCTCTCTCTATACCATTTCCTATGATGCCTCTATGGTTTCTTGTGGTAACCTGAGACTAATTTGGGTTTTGCGTGCTATTTGGCTTGGTGAGCCAACCTTTGGAGGTGCCATATAGGCACTTCTTTCTTTCTATATTGAGCTTCGGTTGCTTCAAAGTTTTGTACTCCCCTTTTTTGCCTCTTGTCTTTAGCTTCGCGGGTTTGTAATTTCAAAATAAGTCTTGTTTGGCCCGCATTTCTCCTTTATATAGAGGTTGTCATTATTTCCCTAAATGTTCTTGGAGAATATTCTTTGGCTATGATTAATGCATTGAATCTTGTTGCATACGCTTCATTCAATTCTATAAATGCCCCAATTCATGCCTTTTTTCCCTAACGACCTTTTTTCGCTTTTCTGATCATTGACCACTTTTCTGGTGCGTTGTACTTTTGTTTAGTACATCATAAATTTTCAATAGTGCATAGTGACTTTTCCTTAGTGCATAGTGACTTTTCCTTAGTGCGAGTTATTTTAATTTCTGTCAGCCATATGATGTGCATGATCAAATTTTCTTTTTGTCACGCTGATTCCATTATTTTTTTCACACGATGTTTCCTAATATTTTTTGTATTTTCTTTCTTTTTTATTTTTCTATTTATTTTTTATTCTTTTTATCTTTTTTATTTATTTTTCTCCTTTTTTTTCCTAATCTTTTCTATAGTACATTAGATACATGCATTTCTCACTGCATTGTAACTTTTAAGCATTAGGAGGCCGATTGTCCTTGTACAATTTCAGTCGACTCTTGTCGATCATTCCTTTCAGTTATGTTCCTCCCAAGTATTTTAGCTACACAGATCCCCCATCTGTGATAGTATTTACTTTGTATGGCCCTATCCAATGCATTCTAAACTTACCAAGATGTTGAGAAAATTTACTGTCATAGAGCAGGACTAGGTCTCCCTCCTTGAAAATCTTCCTCTTAATATGTATGCCATGCAAGGCTTTGTCTCTTGCTTTCTGTACTTCTTGGTGAAATCCTACTAGAATATTATCCTCTTTCATTTCCATTAGTTTATTTAACCTTTCCTGTACTGAGCCTCTTTCTTCCATGTTGGTAATTCCTGATACGTGCAGACTGGGTACCCAAAATTCTAATGGCACCACTACTTCCTGCCCATACACCAATATGAATGGTGTATGTCCTGTCAGTTTCTTACATGTGTGTTGGAAGCCACACATGATTTTGATATTTAACACGATTGATAGAGATTACACTTTTCCATATCTTCCATCACCTCAAATTTGTAAACATTTTTGAGAAGTTTTCGAAATGCTTGCTGGATTAAAATCTTTCCTTATTAAATTTTTATTGTTTGGATTTTCACTTGTTTTATTTTTAATTCATGACTGTAAGCATGAATTAAGCATAAAACTTGACTTGGTTTAATAATTTTTTTCCTTAGAAATATCTTTTAAAAATCTATCCATATGAAATTGAAATTAAAAACTTATGAAATGGTTGATTAATCCATTATTGATTTTTTGTTTTAATATGGTCCTTATGAATTCAATGGTTCGATAACTCTTTTTCAAATTGTTTTGATACATGAAAATCCTTGGTTAATTTTTGATATTGTTCTCATGATTTCAATGGTCGTATCAAAATTCATACCAATGAGTACAAACTTAATGTACTTGCATTTTCGCCTTACCTTGCTGGGTCAAAACATTAATGAAGCTATTCATTATCTGCATAGGGTTTTGTACTCTGTAGTTTTGGCACTCCTTGTGAGATATGGTAAGGAATACAATGAACCCTCTGGTTTTCATTCTCACTATCCGAGTTATGATAACCCACAGGCTCTGCTATTTTCGTGTATCCACTTTCTGTTCAAAAAAATTTATGTTGCTCACATGATCGGAACCTAAAACTATTCCGAGTAATCTTTATTGCATCCTTGTTACAGTGGTCATGGCGTCCATCGTTCGCATAGAACTGAATGTATGCCAAGACTTACTATGCCATGACGATGCTATTGAGTACCTAAAGGATCATGGTTGGGATATATTCCTCAAGAAATTCGAGGGTTATAATCTCTAGGTAGCAGAAGATTTCGCACGAACCTTTGAAGGGTTCATGGATAAGATTGGAGACATACAATTAGAATTGACAGAAGATTTCGTTAGCAAAGAAACAAGGCTCCCATCAAAGGGCGAGAGATGGTTTAAAAACACTAGGATATAAGAATTTTCATGGAATTTGTTTATGACCTCCCAAAAAACTAATTGTTGTGTAAAAGGTGTAAAATACCTCTAATTGACATACAATTTTTTTTTTAATTTCTAAGGGTATTAACCTCCCTTTCTCTTACAAAAAAAAACTTCATAACTAAGGCATAGTAATGTTCATTTTAATTACAGATTTGAATTATTCTATTTCAAGTAACAACCAACTTTATAAAGGACCTCCCTTTTTAAAGATCTGGTAAGTCTCCTTTTAACTCACATAATGTACCCATAGACGCCCTCTATGAAGATCTAGTACATTTCTTCAACTTCTATAATGTACCCATAGACTCCCTCTATGAAGATCTAGTACATTTCTTCAACTCCTATAATATACCCATAGAGATTAATTAACTAAAAATACATTTAACCATACCCTATTATTCATTTGGGATTTGGATCCTAACACTCCTAACATTGACTCTGTACCCTAAGGGTTTCTTTCCAAGCTAACATTGACACTTGGGGATTTCTCGTTAACACAAGGGATATGGTTATGAGTTCGGTGGGTCATAAACTAATTAACACTGTACAGGTAACTAAGGGTATAGGATTAAAGGTCCCATCACAACCAGAACGACCCAAGAGCATGGTCTCAACCTAACTCATTCATATTTAATTCCCTCCATACAGAGCATTTAAAATAGAGTGGCAGGAACATACTGGACAGGCTTAAAGGCTCCCTGCAATATTTATTAGAGGGCTGGTGGCGTACTCCCCTGGTCACTGTTCGGTCTTTGTGCCCATTGTGTTATCGCCACCTCAAGCCAATCACATGGTCACGGCCCGTGTTCTTTACTCATCCGTAATTAGGACCGTCAGAGACACCTTCTTTATGATATTGTTTCTGGGTCGCATCCTAGTTCATGGGTGAAGGCAGGGTTTGGTCGCACGTCTTCTGTGATTCTCGGACCAAAAGAGCAGTCGGTCATGGAAAAAATGGACTCTCGTCGATACTGGAATGCATCCAGAGACTCGGGTGGTAGACTTCAAAAGGTAAGAATTTTTTCGCTCTCGTTGCTTCGTTAACCTGTGAAGTTTCCTTGTCTAGCAGTATATAAGGATTCTTTTAACTGTATCTTTCCGACTGTTGAAACCCTGGGTATAGGATCAACACTTGTTTCTAAGGTTTTGGGGTGGTATTTCGAATTGAGGTCAAACCTGTCATTTCACAAATTCTTTTCTTCCGTCTTCTATGAAGACTTCCCTTTAAACCCTAAGAGATTTAATGTAAATAGGGGGTTCTTGTTTTGAGTATTAGCATTCTAACCAACACTGTAACTCGATGCTTAAATGAAAGTGAAAATTAGTCATTTTCTACTGGATACTACTAGGTTTCGGTATGACCAACATCATAAACTCTTCAAGGTGCTGAGTCTTTATTTTCTCATCCCTTGTGAGATCTTTCTATAATATACTGGGTTTTTCTTTACCATTCAGATATTAGGGTTATTCTCTGAGCATTACATGATACTTGGCTTCTCAGTATCTCAAAATTTTATTTACTCCCTCATTCAGTTTATAGTGTTAGTCGTTCGGCCACAACGACATTTACAGTTCAAGGGTGAAGTCTCATATATGCACAGTTTTGTCATTTCAAATTAATTAGGTAGGGTAGGACCCCTGTGTGGTTTTTTCTTAAAGTCATTTAAAGTTTTACAGTTCCTTGAGTAATCTGTTAACGAATTATATGCATTCACCTAATGATGGGACCTCCTATTGTTTTGCGAGGTACCCATCAGTTTAACTTCGACCCACGTCCCTTCCCAATTCTATGGGCGTCCTCCTTGACCGTGCGACAATCTGTTAGACTCAAACCGGAAGTTAAGTCAGTATGCATATACAAGGATCTCAAAGTTTTTATGTGACAAAAGAATATTGTCTTAGACTTTCTTCAATCTATTCCATTCGGAGTTCCAATGATGTCTCATTTCCTTACTCTTGTGTTTTCTTATAGGGGTTACTTTCTTGCAAGCTTTCGGCCCAGAGTTGGTCCATGCAAAGAAAGGTAATCATGTTCTATTTTAGCGTTTTTCTGCTTCGTTCAACCTCCATTGAGTGCTTTGATTCGGATCTAGTCAACGTGGGTAGAAATGCAGATCTTTATGATGCACGATTTAATTTTAATACTTGATTTTGCAAGTTATGGAGGAGCCCTAATGGTTGTATAGATCTGTGGAAAAATATTTGAAGTTGGTCTTACTGTAGGCGACCAATCTGTCCATTTCCTGTTGGTACACTGTGTAAGATATGATTTAGGATTTTAGACTGAATACAAGGCCCTGGATTATTATCAGATACGTGAATGCTTTTGTAATTAATTTCAAGATTGTGCATTTATGGAAATTCAAGATTTTACATGCCATTCTGCATTTCCAGGGTTTTTACATCGGAATTGAAATGTTAATTAGCTATTTCTTTTATTACTATCAGACTTTTATACTTCTTGGTCAACAGGATTATGATATTTCCATATATTGTATACTCTGCTTGCAGAATCCCCAAATAGTATTTGAGTTCATCGGCCCTCATGCCCCTAGTATTTACTCACAGATCTCTGTAAATGTTTCCCCTTTAATTTTTAATTGCACAACTTTATGTATGGTTACTAAATTTAAA
>JASDQU010011868.1:490654-502720 GCA_032191745.1 Picea mariana | reverse complement strand
CTTCGAGCTCATCTTTGAAATGGCCCTGATCAACCTCTCAGTCGAGGCATCCTCTGCTGAGACCTCCCCTTCATCGTGTCCAGCTTCCTCTTCAATCTCGGGATCGCTGAATTCTACCACCTCGGCTCCACGCCTCTGGGTGGCCTCCATATCCTCGAGTCTCGCCCTGAGATCTCGTATCTGACATTCCATCTCAGCATTCCCTGCTAGATTCCCTGGCTGCCTGCCTCTCCTCCAGGCATCCCTGTCCTCACGACCAGGTGATTGCCTCTCTCTTCTGGGAGGCATTACGTCTGCTCCTCTATGCTACTTGAACAAAGAGAACCTTCTTTCCCGCTCTGATACCACTCTGACGCAACCGCACCCCGCTTGCCACTCCCACCAGTGGCCGGTCACTTTACCAGGACCTTCAATCGATCGGCCCGAAGAAACGATGTTCTTCCTGCTCCCCTCGGGAGTCTTTACCCACAGACTTCACTCCTCCCAATTCTCCCTGTTTTGATTGTCGGGGAATCGACTCTCGCGACTTTGCGAGTCCCACGGTTGTAGGCTTAATCCTCGGATCCCCGAGATCCGATATTCTTGGTCAACGCTGACCTTACTTGGGTGTCAGAACCTCGCAATATCGCTGACTCGCGACTCGCACTACCATATCTTCGGAAACCCCACTACCGAGGTCCGAGATGCCGAGATGCCGACCCACTCGCTTTCTCGCCTTTCGCTATCTTACTACTAGCGCGCCGTATCCTCGAACCCTTTAATCTTCGAGACCCGATGTCCCGAGATCGTCCTTCACCTCAAACCTATGGCTCACGCCATGCACGTGATTTCGCGACGTCGATCCTTGCGTCCTCGTGTCCGCTTTAACCAACCTGTCAACTCTGCCCACGCGAACCACCGCTATGCCCGATCTCCGGGTGGGGTAGAGACCTTTGAAGTTCTCCTTACTGAGTTCGAGTCTTCGATTCTCTTCCTCTATGAAGAGATCTCTGCTATACCCTCTTTGTACTGTGCGACTTCTCTTGGGTCGATCTCCGCAGCGAAATAAGGGGTTATCCCTCCTGAGCTCTGTCACCTCAGATCCTTCCCCTTCTCGGACTTGTTATCGAGACTCAAACTCAACCTGCACGCACCTGCACGGCTTGAATAACTCGACTCAACTCTGAGCAAAGTAGAAGGAGAGTTCTACTGATTAGCCCCCTCAACACACGCTATGTGGAGGAACTCGACTGCACTCTATGTAGGAATATCCTAGCCTAAACAGAGAAACAATTGAAACTCATTCTTTCCGACACTCGGCTTCTAATTCTTTCACATGATAACATACACAACATATGAAAGAAGGATATACCTAGAAACAAAGATACAAAGACATAATCCCAACAACACGTAAGGGATAGTCACGTCCATGGGATGGAATTCAACTCAACCACCCTTGATTGATGAGGGTAAGAACTTTCCTATCGAACCGCCTATACGCACTCTACGCGGAGGGATTTCAACTGCACTCTATGCAGGAGACTCCTGGTTCAATCAGTGGAATGAACGAACTTAATCCCTCCTTTCTCCCAGGTTTCTAATCTGCCATGAGATCACGTATGCAGCATATATAATGAAAGCATAACAAGAAGCAAGCATACAACAACATAAGATTAACAAAATACAGAGG
The DNA here is from genome assembly GCA_032191745.1 of Picea mariana. Lineage (NCBI taxonomy): Eukaryota > Viridiplantae > Streptophyta > Pinopsida > Pinales > Pinaceae > Picea > Picea mariana. The sequence goes on along the minus strand of JASDQU010011868.1, from coordinate 501,051 downwards.
ATAACCACCGCCATGAAACTGAATCAAATCTCTCTTATTAATTCAATATTTGTACATGGGGTCTTGTTCAAGCTCTCTGTTCTGCTCTCCTGCTCTTCTCCTCAATACTAATGCTGATACCCTCCTTTCGATCATACAAGGGAGGGTGTCTATATCCGGTTTTCCCTCTCAAAAAGCTAAATTGTCAAATCAAGCCATAATGGTCTTATCTACCTACACTAAATCTAACCTCTCTGCATTAAATCTAATAAGTGCCTCTGCTGTACCAGGACGAGATCTTATCTACTCGCAGTCTATTTCAATATACAAGTACGCCTAAATATAGAGGCCTTTATGTAAACGACGACGCTCATCAAAATGGTCATAACCGTGATGCTGGCGTCACCCTGCGGTCTCTTTTTCTTTTCTCCACATGCAAACTCGTATGACGAGGTGTGGATGCTCCTGCATCACCACGGGAAGCTTGTATTCTTTTCGCCTTTGTATTTTTGATTTACGAGTCGAATGCAAGCCCCCATGCAACAGCGGGTCTGCCACCTTTACGCTTTTCTGGCAAGCCTGCAACAACTGCCATTTCGACCTCATGGATGGCAACCACCGTCAAGTCTTGATATTCTGGAGGGTAAGAATATATAAATGAAGTAGTTTAGCGTTGCTTATAAACTGGGACGGTGGTGAAACTAGTTTTGATGCCATCTTTTTAAAACAGGTTTGTTGTATATTTCTTTATGCCATTCTTTAATAATATATGGAAACTTTACATATAGCGGTGGCATGAATAAAACCTTTCGGATCTAAGGTATCTTCAGCTTATCTTTCAATCCATACAAATATTATAATTATTTATTTTGAAATTGTTGATTTTATTCATCTGAATGGGAGGGATTAAATATTTGGGTTTCTGTCAGCAACTCACATGATTCTTCAGGAAAATGTCCATAATTGAGTTGACATCGTGAACCATTCTCCTTAGATTTGTAAAAGTGATCTCTCGTCTTCCTCCATTATGCCCTTTTTTCTTGGTTTAGCATAATTGTTGTTTTTCCATAATAACTGAGGTTAAGATGTGCATATATATATATATATATATATATCTCTGTCGCAAGGAACCTAGTTTAAATTGAGAGGTGTCACGCCGTTTTGGGAGGATTGTGATCGGTTCATTATGAACTGTTAATCACTTCCGGCAACAAGAAATCGGTTTGCATGGAGTAATACTTATGGAAGGTTGGTGGGTTGTTAATGGCTGGAAGAGTTAATTTGACCTGAACTGTCAAATAATAATGCCCGGTTGATGTTAATAACTTTTAATTAAATATTCAAAAATAGTTTGTGGAAGCCAGCTCACGTCTTGATCGTCACTGGAAAACACTCTAGTAACGCTGAAGTGATGGAGAGGATAAATTAAAATTTATATTATGGCTTATTCTTATCAGCCAGTTAGTAAGGTATTCTCCATCGCATAAACGAATGATGTTTAGTGTGATAGATATCGTTAAAATTAAAATTAATAGTTTTTATAAGCCCATTGTAATGCATTTTCCCTTGTATAAATGAATGAGGTTAGTGTATTAGTTACGGTTAAAATCGAAATTTAATATTATAGTTTTATTGTATAAGCCATTTAGTCATGCATTTTTCCATCATGTAAATGAATGATGATTGTATATTCTAGCTCACGGTTGATATTGAAAGTTTACATTGTAGTTTTATTTGTTATTTGAACTCTTTTAAATGTATGGTAAGTGTAATTTGCTGCAGGGATTTCGCGATGTAAATGTAAAGGGATTAATATGCATGACAAGGGAAGTGGCGGTTAGGGTTATTTAGATAAAGGAGATATTGTGTTGGATACGGGATAATCCTTCCTTGTTTGGGAGTATTAATTTCTACCTCGATTGTAACATATAATTAGCCAATGTAATTGACACATCCTTGGGTACTTATGGAATAAGCCTACAGTTTTATCGACCTTTAGTAAATACCCAATTGATACAAGCAAGACACTTCTTGGTGTTAATGTTATTCGAGATTCCGTCATAATAGAATAATGGGCTAACCTCCTTACCAGCTTTATTAATGATCACCATCTTGATATGTAAATGTTATTCCTGCGACTTAGTAACTCGACATGAAGTTGTGCTACTCTAATAGGGCATTGTTTGTAGGGGTTGTTGGGAACCACATAGAATAGGAGGTGATTGTTCTTTTCATGGAGTTAATGGGATATAATTGTAATATGTTTATTATGTCATGGCGACGTCATTAATATTTTAGTGTTAGGTATCATAGGAAAATAATGAAATTGTGGTCTTATGATCATGCTTATGAATCTTTAGTTATTGATGATTTATAAATTATGAGGTTCCTTGAGCTAAGCACCATAGAGTATTATGATTTAGTAGAAGAGGTTGGGTTCATTTAATAATGCTAGCGCTAGGGTGATGCCCTTGTCGTTATCATGAATTTAGTTAGTGAATTGCGAAGTCCTTATATTATAAAGGTAATGAAATTATACATTCATGGTTTGTTATTGTAGTAATTGTGGTCAGCGATAAAATTATATCAAGAGCTGACCTTGAATGTAAGTACGAAGAGTCACCATGGCTTAGTAGACGAGGATGGAATTTAGTTGATTTTACCTATTTAAGAATGGGTTGGTATTTCGTTGTCCAATAGAAGTCAACTGGGGTAAGGGTTGTAAATTGATTTCAACGAGCCCTTCTAGTGGCTGGTCGGTGTCAGAGTCCTTCTGAATTGCGTCTCCCGCAAGGGTAGTGGTTGTCCTTGATTTTGTAGTTCTTGGAGGTCTAGCATTGCGTGGGCTGCTTGTGTCGGGCAGGATCTAGACATCTCCTGACGAGCCCTAGTATATACAACTCTGTGTGTGATTATCTTCCTTAGGTCTAAGGTCGTTTAATGCTTGCAGTTGTGCGCCTAATGACCTCTTGCCGTGGTCATCGTGGTTGCGTCTTATTGGTGGGCGAGTGGCGACGTAGAGTCTAGAATGTCTGGTTCCTTTCTACATGTGCGTACACACCTTAAAAAAAAAAAAAATTTGCACCTGTAGCAGAGTTGTTGTCGAAACAAGGAGGATGTTACAGAGTATATGTTTGGAAAGATGTGTTGAATGAATACAAGGCTCCAACAATAGTTCCAACAGATGCTACAGGGAAGAAACTCTATGAGAGTAATTCCAAAGATATGTATACAATACTTGGATGATTGGCAGGTTCATAATTTGTTAAGGTAATGCATTGTGAGTTAGCAAAGAAGTTATGGGAAAAATTGAAGAAGGTATAAGAAGGAGATACTACTGTTAAGAATGCTAAATTACAATCATATAGAATTGAATTTGAAAGTTTAAAGATGGAAGAATATGAAGATATAACTACCTATTTTTTATGTATTGATGAAGTAGTCAATACTATGAGAGGTTTAGGAGAAACAATTGGAAATGGTATTATTGTGCAAAAAGTGATTAGATCTTTACCTACAAGATTTGATCCCAAAATATCTTCTTTAAAAGAAAGAAATGATATTGCTACTTTACTAATGGATGAGTTGTAAGGAATACTAACAACATATGAGATGAGGACATCTAATGAGAGTCCTTCCAATAAGGAAGCATCTTTCAAGGCAAAAAAGAAGGACAAGAAAAATGTTGAAACAAAAACCAGTAATCATGAGGATTCAGAAGAAGACATGGAAGAAGCTAACTTTGTCAAAAATCTAAAAAGAGGTACTGGCAAGTGCAAAGGTAAACTTCCTATCAAGTGATTTAATTGTGTTAGAATAGGGCATTTTGCTTCTAAGTGTCCTTTCAATAAACATTCTGATGGAGAAGAAGAAAGTAACATCAAAACCAAAGAATATAAGAAAATGTATAAGAAGCCATTTCAAAGAAATTATTATAAAAAGAAAAGTCTATTCATACAAAATAATAGTGAGTCCTCAGATATAGATGAAAGTGATGAAAGTTTAGATATAAGACTTTTTATGGCTATGGAAAATCAGAATGATGAACTTATTGAAGAAGAAGAAGGTGAAGTTGACCTGGAAGCTGAACTTGTAAGTGTTTTGTCTGAACTAAAGAAAGTAAGAAGAGAATGCAAACAATTCAAAAGAGAAATTGAGAATTTAGATCAAGAATTACAGAAGTCAAACAATTTAATTGAAAACATTGAGATCATGTTAGTTGACTTAAAACTCAAAATAGAAGAGGATAGAGTGACTGAAGAAGCTCTAAATAATATACTTACAGAAAAGGAAAAGGAAAATGAAGGTTTAAAATTTGAAGTAGTTTTATTAAGAAAGAAAGTACAAAAAAATAACATGAATCATAGTTCTCAAGTGTTGGATCAAATTATCTGTAGTCAAAGATCAACTTATGATAAGACTGGAATTGGGTATAAGTCTGAAGTTACTAATACAAGCTCTTGTTCAAGTCTTGGAAAATAAGGTACAAAACATACAAATGAGAAAAACACATACAAGCAAAAGGGATAAAAAAAGAAAGAATATAATTAGGCTTCAACAATGCATAGAGAAACTTATGGCAGTCATCAAAATAAGTTTGAAGGTTACTGTTTCTTTTGTTATAATTATGGACACAAAGCAACTTTCTATAATGTTTTTTCAAGAAACATAAGTGCACATAACAGTCATGGCATATCTAGATTTGAATATGAAAGAAGACATGATAAATCTATTCAGAACAATGTGAACAACTCACATAAAATATTTGATGCTTTGAAATTTGAAGTTGAATTCTATAGGTGTAATAACTTTGGACATATTTCAAGAAACTGTCGAATGAATTTTCAAAAATCTTTTATAAACCAATACACAAATTACAAAAATAGTTATTGGAAAAGGAAGAATGATCATTTAGAAATTGAAGAGTGCAAACTTGCTTTACAAGCTGATCATAAAGTTAAGTGGTGTGTGGACAGTGGATGCTCAAAACATATGACAGGTAGAAAAAAAATATTTGATTCTTTAGATGAAATAAAAGAAGGCTCAGTCACATTTGGTAATAATCAATCAACTCGAATAGTTGGAAGAGGCACTGTTTGTTTGAACAAAGACATAATGGTTGAAAATGTTTTACTGGTTGAAAATATGGAACATAACTTGTTGAGTGTAAGTCAAACATATGATAAAGGGCATCTTATGATATTTGATTCTAAATAATGTCAAATCAGGGATGTTAAAACAAATCAGTTAGTTGGAACAACTAAAATAACATCAAATAACATATACATTTTAGATGAGAAGGATGAAAGTTTCTATCTTGGACATGAAGATGAAAGCTGGTTATGGCATAAAATACTTGGGCATATTAACTTTGACAATTTGATTCAGTTAAATAAAAAAGAGGCAATAAGGAACTTACCTATCATAAAGAATCTTTCCAACTCTATTTGTAAACAATGTCAACATGGTAAACAAACTAGAGTCAAGTTTAAAACAAAGGAATATTCTACAACAAAACCTTTGGAAATAATACATGCTGATGTATGTGGACCTATGAGGAAAACATGTCTAAATGGTGAAAGATACTTTTTGTTATTTGTGGATAATTTTACTCGAATGACTTGGTTGTTTTTATTGAAAAAGAAGTCTGAAACATTTAGATGCTTTCAAGTTTTCAAAGAATTGACTGAACATGAAATTGATATGAAGATTAAGTGCTTAAGGTAAGACAATGGAGGAGAGTTTGTGTTAAAAGAATTTAACAATAACTGTGATGAAAATTGAATTAAAAGACATTTCTCTGTTATAGAAACACCTCAGCAAAATGGTGTTGTTAAAAGAAAAAACATAATTATTATGGAAATGGAAAGAACAATGTTAAATGAGTCGAGATTGAATGACATGTTTTGTCCTCAAGTTGTTCACACCGTTGTACACATATTGAATAGAATTTTGCTAAGAAATAATACTGATAAGACACCCTATCGATTATGGAAAGGAAGACCAACAAACATAAAACATTTTAGAATTTTTGGAAGTAAGTGTTACATTAAAAGAATCGATAAAGATCTGAGAAAATTAGACTCTAGAACTGATGAAGGAATATTGGTTGGATATTCATGTTCAAGAAAGGATAATAAATGATATAATTTCAGATTAAGAAAGATTGTTGAATCTGTAGATGTAAGGTTTGATGAGTCCTCATTTTTGAAGTCCAAATCTAAACAAAAGGATCAACAAATACATGAAATATATGACAGACATAAGATGGATGAAGAAGTTAGTGAAATAGAGGAAACTAAGGCTGCTGATAGTGAATAATTAATTCCTACTTTGATACAGGGGACAAATCCATCCAAAAGCATGACTCCATCTAAGACTCCAAGCAAGAGAATACAGAAAAATCACCCTGAAGAACAGATAATTGGTGACTTAAATACAGGTGTTGGAACAAGAAGCAGAAGGAAAGAATCCACCTCAACTCATGAACAAGTATCTTTACTTTCTCTGATTGAACCCAAAAGTATTGAAGAAACAATTAAATATGAATACTGGATGAAAGCAATGAATGAAGAACTTAGTCAAATAGAAAAGAATAAGACATGAGAATTGGTTCCTAGACCTTTGAATAAGAATTTCATAGGGTCTAAATGGGTTTTTAGAAATAGATGGATGAAGCAGGTAAAATAACTAGAAATAAGGCTAGATTAGTTTGTAAAGGGTATGCATAGGTAGAAGGAATAGATTATGGAGAAAATTTTGCTCCTGTTGTAAGAATGGAATCCATTAGACTGATTCTAGGTTATGCCAGTTCTAAACACATTAAAGTTTACCAAATGGATGTAAAGTCTGCATTTTTGAATGGTGATTTAGAGGAAGAAGTATATATGGAACAACCAGATGATTTTCAGGTACAGGAAGAAGAACAATATGTTTACAGGTTGAAAAAGGCATTGTATGGGATGAAGCAAGCACCAAGGGCTTGGTATTCTAGACTTTACAATTACTTGAGGCAGCAAGGATTCAGGAAAGGTAACACTGATAGTAATCTTTACATTAAAGAAGAAAATGATAGGTTGATCATTGTTGAGATATATGTAGATGATATCATTTTTGGTAGTGATGATGATAGGCTCAATAAAGAGTTTGCTGAGAAAGACTTTGAGATGTCCATGCAAGGAGAAATGAAGTTTTTCTTAGGCTTGCAAATTAATCAATCTGATAAAGGTATTTCCATTTCTCAAACCAAGCATATCAATGAAATGCTTAAGAAATTTCAGATGGAAGATTCTAAACTAGTTGGCACTCCCATGGTTATTGGCTGTAAATTAAGTAAGTTTCATGATACTAAAGATGTTGATCAGACAGTGCACATATTTATGATTGGTAGTATTCTTTATGCTACAACTACAAGACCAGAGATTATGAATGCAGTTTGTCAAGTTGGCAGGTTTTAGGCTTCACCAAAAACTTCTCATCTACTTGCAGCCAAAATAATTTTCAGATATCTTAAGGGGACAACAGAGTATGGTTTGTGGTCTCCTACAGGTAATCAACTTGATTTATATGCTTTCACTGATGCTGAATGGGCAGGTTGTGTTGATGACATGAAGAGTACTAGTGGAGTATCATTGTTTCTTGGAGGATGTCTTGTAAGCTGGTCAAGTAAAAAACAATCAACAATGTCTCTGTCTACCGCTGAAGCAGAATACATAACAGCTGTCGCTTGTTGCACTCAAGTTATATGGATGAAACATATGCTAGAAGATATACATATTCATTATGATGAAACTATATCTATATTCTGTGATAATACCAGTGCAATTAGTATTTCTAAAAATCCTGTTATGCATTCAAAAACAAAGCACATTCCCGGGTGAAATCACGAAGGTGGGTTACACTTTCGTGACAATCAGGTTTCCAAAATTCCAAAAAACATTTTTTCGGCCGAACTAATAATCTTTTTCAGTCGAAAGATACTTTTTTCGGCCGAACAATTTTTCGGCTGAAAACATAAACATCAAATTGAACGGTGCAATAACCGCCCCCTCGATTTGTGTGTACAAATTTGGTCGGCTGGATATTTTCTTTCCGGCAATAAGTGTTCGACCGACCAATTGTTCGACCGAACTATATTTCGCCTGAAAAAGAGTTCGCCCAAACTATCTTTCGACCAAAGATCTGTTCGGCCGAAAGATTTTTTATATATTAACCACACATCGATTTGGGAATGTTTTACAAAATTTTGTAGTCGAGAGTTGTGTGTTGTACGTGTTGTGTGTTGTACTGTATGCTGTGTGGTTGTCTCCGAGGAGGTCGCCGGGACGTGAGCACAGCTATGGTTGTCGCCGAGGAGGTCGCCGGGACGTGAGCGCAGCTGTGGTTGTTGCCGAGGAGGTCGCCGGGATGTGAGCGCAGCTGTGGTTATCACCGAGGAGGTCGCCGGGACGTGAGCGCAGCTGAGGTAAGTTTCTAAACCGTAAGTTTCTAAAGTATGATTGAACTTCTTTCATTCTCTATTCAATAGTTTATCACGTTGTTTATTGTTTTAACTGGAAATTAACTCAGTGTTTTACATTTCCCAAATTTTCTATCTGGCTTGTCCTTCTTTGATTGTTATAAATAATTTTAATATTAATTTATGATTCGGTTACAATTATCCCTTAGCCCATATTTTGTTAGACCCGGATTAGAGGGATTGGTTGAAGTGGTTTTTTTAATATCCTATATAACTATTAAGAGAGAACTATATCTCCTAATATCTCTTTATACCCTGCTTAGTGGGCTTGAATGTCTGTCAGCTTTCGTCAGGTTGTGTGAGTCTTTCAGTCCTTCTCCCTATTCCACTCTTACTGCCTGCTTAGATAAGGTGCCTTCCAGCCTTCCGTCTTAGTCCCTAGTAATTTACAGGTGTCATTGCCAAGCATTGCTGCCAATATTCATAGTCCTTGCCTTCAGGTCATTGCAGAGAGCCAGTCGACTTAACCTGCCTAACTTTTCCTTGGTTATACTATAATCAACCAACCAACCGGGAACACTGGCCACAGAGATAACTCCTACAAAGGCCGCTACTATGTGTCTCAAACACCGAGACACTGAGGCACCGGGCCAGTAGGGTGCCGAAACACCGGGCCACCTTAACAATATGCCTTTTAATGGTTAATACGGTCCAATTACACCAGCCATCGAGTTACAGGAACTGCCAAAAAAATTGGACCCCCGGATTTTTAACTTTCACTTTCAATTGTTTTCCCTAGTATCATTACACCGAGAACTTTGTTCGCTCCAACACCTTCACACAGTTGTGAGTCTAGTCTAGTTGAATCGGCCCACTAGACACAAGAAATTTAAAGCCACCGAAACACTTAATCATTGGTTCTTCTAGAGACTTAGACTGGTCAGGTTTCTCATTCTCAACCACTGATCTATTCCTATGATCAATTATCAACGGTCAAGGTTTAATCACGCCTCTATTTTGCCTATAGAACCCCCCGACTTATATTTGGCGTCGAATCTATTGTTTTTGCCTCAACTCGCGGGCTTCAAACTAAATCTGACCATCTCGAACTGAGATATTCTCGATTGAGACCCGCCCGGATATCCATCCATTTCGACCTGATGATGACGATGCACTTTATGGATTGCTTGCTTTGATGCTAGAGGGAGTCGACTATATAACTGTTAACTGTACACTTTTCATTAAGCTTCCTTTGAAAACCTATGCTATTGTAACATGTACAATATTTTAATTTATGAAAGAATGGTCTATCAGTATTGATATGTATTATGTGGACTCTAAATTTTTTATAATGGTAATACAATGTGTCTTATTTAATGCGTCTATCATGAAATAATCTAAAACTGAATCAAAAGAGATAAATCTGAGTAATCTTATGTCAAAACATTATGAAAATTTTCTATGAATTTTGTACAAATAGTTAGACAGAATTTAGATCTGAATCAACCTATTTATGTATTGATATGTATTATGTGGACTCTATATTTTTTATAATGGTAATACAATGTGTCTTCTTTAATGCGTCTATCATGAAATAATCTAAAACTGAATCAAAAGAGATAAATCTGAGTAATCTTATGTCAAAACATTATGAAAATTTTCTATGAATTTTGTATAAATAGTTAGACATAATTTAGATCTGAATCAACCTATTTATATATAATTTCTTGCACAACAACGTTGATCTATATATGTGTATGTTTTCTTACTCAACAACATAAGTATCTTTGTTTGATAATCTCCATTCTAGATTATTTAAAGAAGACATTATATAAACTATCTTAATCAATATAAGAAATAACACTTCATAATTTGACTAATAACGTTAGACTCTTCCATAAAAAGAAAATAAAAACCTGGGAAAACAAAAGGATCATCCAAGTTCCACCCAACCTTAGAA
>JASDQU010011868.1:473722-486802 GCA_032191745.1 Picea mariana | reverse complement strand
CTTTCCTTTCGTAATGTAAGAAACTTGTCTCTATCACCTGTCATGTGTTTTGAACATCCACTGTCAACATACCAACCACGTTTCTTCTATTTATCTTGTAGAGCGACTGTACATTCTTCATTGCTATACCGATCTTGCTTTCTTATCCATGTCGTTTTCTAAGGTTCTTGTTTGTGACTCTGTTGAGGTTCTTTTGGAGGGACTGTCATTTTGCAATTTTTGGACATGTGTCCAAAATTGTTACATTTGTAACATTCCACTTCAGTTCTCAAAGATTTAAACCTGTTGTAACTTCTTATTTGTGTTTCACTAGGTCCTCTTGAATAACCCCTTTGTGTATGGCTCTCAAAGTAGTTATTGTTCCTGTTGTTAGCTCTGCAATTTATAGCTTTATGTCCAAAATTATTACATGCATAACATAAACCAAAAAATATAGTTTGATACCTGGTAGTTGAAGATCTTCTGAAAGGAGGTGCTCTTATGAATCCTTCTTCTTCTTGAGGCTTTTCTATCTATTGTTGATTCTGAAATCTGAATCTTCTCTGTGGAGGAGTGTCCCTGTAATCTTCCTTGTATATCTTTTTATCCTCTTTGATTGTTTCTGCATAGATTTTTGGATTTGTTTCTTGCTCTGTTGTTTTGGAACTTGATCCCTTTTCTATCTGATTGTATCCAAGTCTGGATTTGTCAAGATGATATTTTTTACTACTGATAATGTCATCCATAACTTTTGATCTATTCTGCATATTTTTCTTTTGAATATCCTTTCTTAGTGTGACAATCTCTTCTTCCAGGTTTCCAATGGTTCTGTCCTTTCCTTCTAGCTATTCTTTGAGTGCTTCTTCAATTCTTTTATATTCTTCTATTTGAACCTTCAATTTTGTGATCATTTGTTTTAGTTGTTGAGTGTATTTTTTCTTATCTAGTTCTGCTTGTAGTTTCTTGTTTTTCTTCTTTTCTCTTCTGATAACTTTTATGGCACTCATTAATTCTTCTCGAAAGTCAACTTCTGCCTCTTCAATTTCTTCCTCGGTTTCTTCATATTCTTCTTCGGAGTTGTATTTATCAGAGTCTTCTACTTCCATGAATATAACTCTTTATGTCTCACTATCACTGACTTCATCTTCATCTAATGATGAGATGTTTTCTTTGGTGCATAAGATTTTTTTGAAAACTTTCTTTGTGGTTCTTTTACCTTTATATGTTTGTTTGCCTTTTGAGTAACCTTCATCATTTCTCTTTTTCTGATGAGGACATTTGTTAGCAAAATGACCAATACCATCACAATTAAAACAAATTAAAGGAATACTACCTCTATACCTACTGTTGGTTCCCTTGTTCAGTCTTTTGATGAAGTTGGCCACTTCTTCATCATCTTCCGAGACGTCACTGCTGCTGCTATATTCTTCTTGTTCCTTTTTCTTTTTCTTTGATTTTTTGGATGCTTTGAAGGCTGCTTCTTTTACATTTGGATTTTCCTGTTCAGTTCTTATCTCATATGCTGTGAAGATTCCATGCAGTTTGTCCATGCTTATTGATTTTAGATCTGATCTTTTTTCTAGTGATGATATCTTAGTGTTGAATCTTATTGGAAGAGATCTTAGTACCTTTTGAACAATTACAAAATCTTCGATTTCTTCTCCCAATCCTATGATTGCATTCACTATTTCATCGACTCATAAGAAGTAGGCTACGATATCTTCATCTTCTTTCATTTTTAGTTGTTCGAACTGACCTCTGTAAGTTTGAAGCTTTGTTTCTTTGACTTTTGAATCTCCTTCATAAATATTTCGAAGCTTGTCCCAAATCTCTTTAAAATATTTACAATGTGCAACTTTGGTGAATACCATACCACTGAGACCATTCAAAAGTGTATTTTTGGCTTTGGAATTATTCTCACTGAGTTTCACTGCTTTGTCATTTGTTGGTGTAACTGCTGGTGTTGTGTATCCATCTACAATTGATTTCCAAACATGAAATCCATGTGCCTATATATATGTATTCGTCCTTATGCTCCAAAAATCATACTTCTTTCCATCAAACTGTGGTATTCCANTTCAAATGTTATATCAATGTAGAATTATTATCCAATAATGAGAAGTAAGAAATAAACAATCACACACATACACAGTACACCAGTGTTTTACGTGGAAACCCAAATCGAGAGAAAACCACATAATGTTTTTTCTTATATGTCTTGAAGAATTACATTCATTGGAAGCACCAAATTCCTTTGTTTTCCAGCTGCAACTGGAAGGAGGCTCCAACCCCTAGTTTCTTAGGCTACAAACTGAGGGAAGCTCCAACTCCCCAATTCTTTGGCTACAACCCCCTATGTTCTCCAGCTACAACCGAAAGGTGGCTACAACCACCTGTCCTTGTCCCATCTTGCCACTCAGAAGTAGAAGTAGAATGATGGAACCACTGTCACAATATCACTGTGATATATATCATTGTAAACCTATACCAATAAATTTGAACCATGCATCAACCATGCATCAACTTGTACCTCAACCTGTAATCAACCTGTAATCAACCTGTACCATAAACAAGTGCATCAACCATGGATCAACCCGTACCAAACAAACTGTACCATAAAAAAGTGCATCCAACCATGTACCAAGTATGTACCAATCATGTGTCAACTACTCATCAACTATAACTCATCAATATGTACCAACATCATCAACTATACACCTCATGTATGTGCCAACTCATCAATTACTTGTCTCAACCATGTACTCAACATGTACCTCAACCAAAATCCCTCATCAATTTCATCATCCAAATCTGATTTGTAGCTCTGTAATAGACCCGGTGTATATGATCACATTCCCGCAAACCTTCCTTAACTTTAACAACAAGAGACTAGCATTTTCATAAAACGTTTCTTTAGTCTCACATGCCTAGTTTTGGATTAGTCAACAACCCTAACTTGAAGTAATCATAACTTTGAACCTATAAAGTATAAAGATATGAAATTGATATAAAATGTTATTCAGTGTGTTTATGCAATTCCCTTAGGTTTCACTACTTGGAACCTCTCAAAAAAGGAGTTATAGCAAAAATGGCATACCTTGCTGAATTCTGGCTTATTCTAGGGAGCGATCTTGTAGAGATTGCCCCACCTGAAATATTTGTTGAATTGATATGAAATTGTTAAAAACCATACTACAGATAGTACCCTAACCGACACATTTGGTCTCACTAAATTTGGATTTGTTATTAATAAGTTATGACGTTTTTACCCGAAACACCTGTTTTTGACTAGTTTCAGGACTAGCCACAAACCCTATTTTCCATGGAGTGTAACTCCCAAAATACAACGACCCACAAGATGAGTTTTTTACCAAAGATAATTGGGTGTGTTTTCTCAATGTCATATCAATTTCACGGTTTGAATCATTTCATAAACAAAGTTATAGCTGAAATGGTGAGATGACCTGTAAATAGCATACCTTAGAAAGCACCATCAAAAGAATTTATCCTTCCTTGCATTTCGGCATTCTTTTCTTCACATTCCCTCAAAAATTCATCTTAGATATCATTGGTTACCTTAGACACCTATATATATTCAATATTCTCAAGTGTGATTAAAATGAGAGAGCACTGCCTCTTATTTATACTCTCCAAGTAGCTTCCTTAAAAACATATTCTAGGTCACTTGACCCACTTTCCTTATTTTAGGGGTAACCCACTTCTAATTTTTCCATTAAATTTATTATTGAAATAATTTATTTTGAATTCACTTTGAATTATAATACACTCATCACTTCACTTTATTATTTACCTTTTAAAATCTCTTAAACCACTTTGACTACTTTGACCTTTTGGGGCTTCTAGATGACATACAAGGGTCCTCCAACTTCGTAATGCCATAACTCTCAAACCGTGAGGAGTTATGTGTCATTCCACATACCACCAGAAATGGAATGATAATTACTGTCCATCTAGAATAGTATTACCTTCAAATATATCAAAAATCATACTGTTATCCATCAAAGAAACTTGGGTTCATTACCCAAACCTGGGTTCTCCAACTTCACATGGTCATAACTCTCTAATCGTGATGAGTTATGTGATTTTACACATACCACCAGAAATGGAATGAAAATTACTATCCATCTAGGATAGTTTCCCTGAGAAATTCACTATCCTTTATCTCATTATTCCACAATTAAGCATGGGTTATCTTACTTCGCAAAGCGTCTTCCCGTGAGGGCTTTCACCATAAGGGGACCACTTTGGAGTTCATCCATATTTACTTCTTATCAACCATGAAAAAACAATAATGAGTCATATTTACATCAAACAATCTTGGGTTCATTACCCAAACCTTTGTGCTACGGGGCTTTCTTTAAGGGTTGACATCAATGACAACCAACCTTAATCAACATATTAATAAGAGGGGGGGTGAATCAGTAATAGGGAAATTTAATCCTTTCTAACCATATGATCCAAGTGTTATATCAATGTAACATTCTCATCCAATAACTACAGAGTAAATAAGAATGAACAAATAAAAAATCATACACATACACAGTACACCAATGTTTTATGTGGAAACCCAAAGTGGGAGAAAACCACATAATGCTTTTTTGTATGTCTTGAAGAATTACATTCATTGGAAGCACCAAATTCCTTTGTTTTCCAGCTCCAACTGGAAGGAGGCTCCAACCCCCTTGTTTCTCTGGCTACAACCTGAAGGAATCTCCAACTCCCCTATTCTCTAGTTATAACCAGAAGGAGGCTACAACCCCCTATGTTCTCTGGCTACAACAAAAAGGTGGCTACAACCACCTTTCCTTGCCCCGTCAAACCGCCCTGAAGTAGTAGTAGAATGATGGAACTACTATCACACTATCACTGTGAGATGTACTATTGTAAACTTGTACCAATAAACCTGAACCATGTATCAACCATGCATCAACCTGTACCTCAAACTGTAATCAACTTGTACCATAAACAAGTGCATCAACCATGCACCAACTTGTACCAAACAACCTGTAATAAACTTGTACCATAAAGAAGTGCATCCAACCATATACCAAGTATGTACCAATCATTTTTCAACCAATCATCTTATGACTCATCAATATGTACCAACATCATCAACTATACACCTCATGTATGTGCCAACTCATCAACTACTTGTGTCAACCATGTACCCAACATGTACCTCAACCAAAAGCCCTCATCAATATCATCATCCAAATATGATTTGCAACTCTGTAATAAACCTGGTGTATATGATCACATACCTGCAAACCTTCCTTAACTTTAACAACAAGAGACTAGCATTTTCATCAAACTTTTCTTTAGTCTCACATGACTAGTTTTGGATTAGTCAACAACCCTAACTTGAAATAATAATAACTATGTACCTATAATGAATAAAGATCTGAAAATGATACGCAATTTTCTTCAGTGTGTTTTATGCAATTCCTCCATGTTTCACTACTTGGAACCTCTCACAAAAGGAGTTATAGCAAAGATGTCATACCTTGCTAAATTCTGTCTTATTGTAGAGAGCGACCTTGTAGAGTGTGCCCCGCATAGAATATTTGTTGAATTGATCTGAAAATGTTACAAGGCATACTAAAGACTACAATATAACCAACACATTTTGTCTTACTAAATTTGTAACTGTTATGAAGAAGTTATGACGTGTTTACCTAAAACACCTGTTTAAGACTAGTTTCAGGACTAGCCACAAACCCTATTTTCCATGGAGTGTAACTTCAAAAATACAATGGCCCACGAGATGCATCTTTTACCACAGATACTTGGATATGTTTTCTCAATGGAATATCAATTTCACGGTCTAAATCATTCAATAAAAAAGGTTATTGGGAAAATGGTGAGATGACCTGCAAATAACATACCTTAGAAAGCATCATCAAAAGAATTTATCCTCCCTTGAATTCCGACCTTCTTTTCTTCACCTTCCCTCTGAAATTAGAATTAGATATACTTTGGTTACCTCAGACACCTATATATATTCAATATGCTCAAGTGTGATCTAAAATGAGAGATCCTTTCTTCTTATTTATACTCTCCAGGTAGCTTCCTTAAAACCATCTTCTAGGTCACTTTGCCCACTTTCTTTATTTTAGGGTTAAGCCACTTCTAATTTCTCCATTAAATTTATTATTTAAATAATTTATTTTTTATTCAATTTGAATTATAGTACACTCTTCACTTCACTTTATTATTTACCTTCTAAAATATCTTAAACCACTTTGACTACTTTGACCTTTTAAGGATTCTATATGACATATGAGGGTCCTCCAACTTCGGAAGGCCATAACTCTCAAACCTTGAGGATTTATGTGACGTTCCACATACCAACAGAAATGGAATGAAAAGAAATATACATATAGGATAGTTTCACAGAAAAACTCACTAAAATTCATCTCATTACTCCACAAATAAGCATGGGTTCTCTAACCATACTTCTAGGATAACTCAATCCACAAAGCATCTTCATGTGAGGGATTTCAACATAAGGGGACCACTTTGGATTTCATCCATTTGTACTTATTATAAAACATGACAATACAATAATGAGTCATCTTTACAGTAAACAAACTTGGGTCCATTACCCCAAACTTTGTGCTACCGGGCTTTCTTCAAGGGTTGACATAAATGACAACCAACCTTAATCAAGAATATCCCCATTTGGCATTGATGGAAACACTTTGATGCAAAACTAAAATTGTGTCATGCAATACTGAATTCATATCACTCATACTCCCCCTGGAAACATGCCTCTATCCTCTGCATCTCTGTGACCATTTCTCCCCTTGGAACCATGCCTCTGTCCTCTGCATATGATGAATCTCTCCCCCTTTGTCATCAATGGAAAAGGTATTTTTCCATTTGGGGTTGCTCCCCCTGACTAAATTTTCCTCTTTATGGTGCTTCCTCGTGTACATCTAAGACATATAAGAGAATAATTCAAAACAATTCATTTTGGAGTATAAATATCTCCAAGTCTCTGGTGAAGATACTCAGAGGGTTCCCATGGAAGTGGCTTTGTAAAGATGTCTGCCACTTGTTCGTTTGTTCCCACATACTCAACTCTAATGTTGTTTTCTGCAACCTACTCCCATAGAAAGTGATACTTTCAATTGGTTTGCATGGGAGTGATAACTGGTTTGCAATCTTCCATTTCGAACCTCTTTAGCATTTCTCTGATATACTTGGTTTGAGAAATAAAATTCCTTGGTTTCTTTGATGTATTTGAAGTCCCTGAAAGAAGGATAGTTCTCCAAGTAATGAAATTTCAAATTCATTCTGCATCTCCTTTGCAAATTTCATCATATATCATCAACATAAACTTCAATTAATAAAATATTACCTTGACTTACCTTGATGTAGAAGTTGTTGTCTGCATTTCCTTTTCTGAACCCTGTCTGAGGTAGATATTTATCCAGTTAGAGTACCATGCTCTAGGGGCCTTTTTTAGACCATATAAAGTCTTCTTTAATTTTCACACATATTCTACATCCTTTGACAACTGAAACCCTTCTGGTTGTTCAATGTATACTTCTTCTTCAAGTTCCCCATTCAGAAAATATGATTTTACATCCATCTGATACACTTTAATATTTTTGATGCATAAGCTAAAAGCAATCAGATTGCTTCCATTCTTGCAAATGGGGCAAATGTCTCTTCAAAGTCGACTCCTTCAACATGTGCATATCCTTTACATACCAATCTAGCTTTTTTCCTTATAACATGTCCATCTTCTTTCAATTTATTCTTGTATACCCACTTTGTGCCGATCACATTCTTATCCTTTGGTCTTGAAACCATTTCCCAAGTGTCATTTTTCTCTATTTGATCCAATTCTTCATCCATGGTCTCGTTCCAAAATTCAGCCTTGCTGGCCTCTTCAAAATAGGTTGGTTCAATCGTAGATGTGAGTGCTAGGCGTGTTTGTTCTGGTGAACATATTCTTCTTCTAGTCTCAACTCTTGCAACTTTGTTTTCGATAATCTGATCTGAAGGATGATTCTTTTGTACTCATCTGCTAGGTGTCTTTAAAGGCACTTGTTGAACTTGCTCTTCAACTTCTGTCGGATTCTCTTCATCTTCCTCTTCTACTTCCTTTTCATCTTCGGGTTCTTCTTTGAAAAGTTGTTCCATTGATTCATTTTCTTCTTCCTTTGATTATGGTCTACATGTTACATCAATTATTACATTGATGCTTTCTACAACTTTGTTCAATCTCAGATTGTAACAGTCGTATTCTTTCCTTGTACTTGAGTAACCAACAATAACTCCTTTGTCCACACGAGAGTCAAACTTTCCCATTTTTTTATCTTCTCTTTTGATGTAGCATTTGCTTCCAAAAACTATGAAGCGCTTCACATTTGTTGGTCTTCCTTTCCATAACTCGTAGGGAGTTTTGTCAGTGTTGTTTCTGAGCATTACTCTGTTTTGAATGTGAACTCCTGTATGCACTACCTATGTCCAAAATATATCTGTCAATTTGGAATCCATTAGCATTGTTAGAGCCATTTCTTGTACTATCCTGTTCTTTCTTTCAACAACTCCATTCTGTTGAGGTGTACAAGCAAAAAAGAATTTCCTTTTTATTCCATGACTGTTGCAGTAGTCCATAAATTCCTTTGAAGTGAACTCTCCTCCATTATCATATCTCAAGCATTTGATTTTTGAATCCATTTCATTTTCAACCATTTCCTTGTAGATCTTGAAGTTTTCAAAAGATTCTGACTTATTCTTGAGAAAGAAAACCGCAGTCATTCTTGTATAATCATCAACTAATAACATAAAGTATTTCTCACCTTTTAAACCCTTTGTTGTAGTTGGTCCAACTAGATCAGTATGCACAATTTCTAGTGGTCTTGTCGTTGAATATTCCTTTGATTTGAACCCGGTCTTTGTTTGTTTTTCTTGTTGACAATGCTTGCATAAAGTGTTGGTTGGTTTCATGATCTGGGACATTTCTTTGACTACTTTTCTTCTGCTGACTTTAACAAGGTTATCAAAATGTATGTGACCCATTCTTATTTGCCATAACCAACTTTCATCTTCCTTTCCTAGAAGACACTTTTCATTTCCAATTTCACTTAATACAAATATGTTGCTTGAAGTTCTTGCAACTGTAGCAATCAATTTTCCTGAACCTTATTTTCTTATCTCACATTTTTGTGAATTGAAAGTAACTTTATGACCTTGGTCACACATTTGAATCACACTTAGAAGATTATGTTTCATATCTTCTACTATTAGAACATTTTCTGCCTTGGTATTCTTGTTCCCAATTCTTACTGTGCATTTTCCAATGTTTTAGTTGAATCATCATTTTCGAAGGAGACTAATCCATATCTTTCCTTTCGTAATGTAAGAAACCTGTCTCTATCACTTGTCATGTGTTTTGAATAGCCACTGTCAACATACCAACCACATTTCTTCTGCTTAGATTGTAGAGAGAGTGTGCATTATTCATTTCTATACCGATCCTTCTTTCTTATCTATGTCCTTTTATGAGATTCCTGTCTGTGACTGCAATTATTCTGTTGTTGTTCTCTAGGAGGGACTGCCATTTTGCAATCTTTGGCCATGTGTACAAAATTGTTACATTTGTGACATTCCACGTCAATGCTCAAAGATTCAAACCTGTTGTAACTTCTTCTTTGTGTTTCACTAGGCCTTCTTCGATAACCCCTTTGTGTATGACTTTCAAAGTTGTTTGTGTTCCTATTGTTAGCTCTGTAATTCACAGATTTATGTCCAAAATTATTACATTCATAACATAAACCAAAAAATATGGTTTGATACCTAGGAGTTGAAGATATTATGAAATGAGGTACTCTTATAAATGTTTCTTCTTCCTAAGGCCTATCTGTCAGTTGTTGATTCTGAAATCTGAATCTTCTCAATAGAGGAGTGTCCCTGTAATCTTCCTTGTAGATCTTCCTATCCCCCTTGATTGTTTCTGCATAGATTTTTGGATATGTTTCTTTCTCTGTTGTTTTGGAGCTTGATCCTATTTCTGTCTATTTGTATCCAAGTCCAGACTTGTCATGATGAAATTTTTGATTGTTGATAATGTCATCCAAAACTTTTGAGTTGCTCTGCATATTTTTCTTTTAAAACCCTTTCTTAATGTGACAATCTACGCTTCCAAATTTCCATTGAGCTTGTCTTTTTCTTCTAGTTGTTCTTTGAGTGCTTGTTCAATTCTTTTATCTTCTTCTATTTGAACCTTCAAATTTGTGATCATTTGTTCTAGATCTTGAGTGTCTTCTTTCTTGTCTAGTTCTACTTGTAGTTTATTATTTTTCTTCTTTTCTCTTCTTATAACTTCTATGGCACACATTAATTCCTCTTGGCAGTCAACTTATGCCTCTTCAATTTCTTCTTCAATTTGTTCATATTCTTATTCGACTTCTTCATATTCTTCTTCGGAGTCGTATTTATCAGAGTCTTCTACTGCCATGAATAAAACTCTTTCTGTCTCACTGTCACTGAGTTCATCTTCATCTGATGATGAGATGTCTTCTTTGGTGCATAAGATTTTCTTGAAAACTTTATTTGTGGTTCTTTTTCCTTTATATATTTTTTTTCCTTTTGAGTAACCTTCATCATTTCTCTTTTTATTATAAGAACATTTGTTAGAAAATGACCAATACCATCATAGTTAAAACAAATTAAAGGAAGCTTACCTCTATACCTACCGTCGGTTCCCTTGTTCAGTCTTTTGACAAAGTTGGCCACTTCTTCATCATCTTTAGAGACCTCATTGTTTCTTATATGTTATTATTTTTTCCTTCCCTTTTGTTTTGACTTTTTGGATGCTTTGAAGTCTGCTTCTTTGATATCTGGATTTTCCTGTTCAATTCTCATTTTATATGATGTGAAGATTACATGTAATTCATCCATTCTTATTGAGTTTAGATATGATATTTCTTCTAGTGCTGATATGTTAGGGTCAAATCTCATAGGAAGAGATCTTAGTACTTTTTGAACAATTATATATTCTTTGTTTTCTTCTCCCAATCCTATAATTGCATTTACTGTTTCATCAACTAGTAAAAAGTAAGCTGCAATATTCTCATCTTCCTTCATCTTAATTTGTTCGAACTAACCTCTGTAAGTTTGAAGCTTTGCTGCTTTGAATTTTAAATATCCTTCATAAATATTTTGAATTTTGTCCCAAATATCTTTAGCAGATTTACAATGTGAAACTTTGGTGAATACTGTTTCACTAAGACCAATCAGAAGTGCATTTCTTTCTTTGAAATTATTCAGACCAAGTTTCATTTCTTTGTCATTTGTTGGCAGAACTGCTAGTGTTGTGCATCCATCTACAAATGATTGCCAAATTTCAAATCCTTGTGCCTGTATATATGTTTTCATACTTATGTTCCAAAATGCATACTTATGTCCATTGAATTGTGGAATTCCATTTTTATATAAGTTTTTTCTCTCCCTGATCTACCTTTTAGTGGTTAAACTAATTTATGAAGGAACCTGCTCTAATACCAATTATTGGATTACCAAGAGGGGGCATGAATCAATAATAGAGCAATTTAATCTCTTTTAACGATGTAATCCAAGTTTTATATCAATATAGCATTATCATCCAATAACGATAGAGTAAATAAGAAATGAAAAAATGAACAATCATACACATACACAGTACACCAGTGTTTTATGTGGAAACCCAAAGCGAGAGAAAACCACTGAATGTGTTTTCTTATATGTCTTGAAGAATTACATTCATTGGAAGCACCAATTTCCTTTGTTTTCCAGCTACAAATTGAAGGAGGCTCCAGCCCTCTTGTTTCTCAGGCTACAACTTGAAGGAAGCTCCAACTCCTATCCTCTGGCTACAACCCCCTATGTTCTCTGGCTACAACCGAAAGGTGGCTACAACCACTGGTTCTTTCCCCATCCAACTTCCCTGAATTAGAAGTAGAATGATGTAACCACTCTCACACTATAACTGTTAGATATACCATTGTAAACCTGTACCAATAAACTTGAACCATGCATCAACCTGTACCTCAACCTGTAATCAACCTGTACCATAAACAAGTGCATCAACCATGCACCAACCTGTACCAAACAACCTGTAATAAACCTGTACCATAAAAAATTTAATCCAACCATGTACCAAGTATGTACCAATCATGTTTCAACTACTCATCAACTATGACTCATCAATATGTACCAACATCATCAACTATACACCTCATGTATGTGCCAACGCATCAACTACTTGTCTCAACCATGTACCCAACATGTACCTCAACCAAAATCCCTCATCAATATCATCATCCAAATATGATTTGTAACTATGTAATGGACCTGGTGTATATTATCACATACCTTCAAACCTTCCTTAACTTTAACAACAAGAGACTAGCATTTTCATCAAACTTTTCTTTAGTCTCACATGACTAGTTTTGGATTAGTCAACAACCCTAACTTGAAATAATCATAAATATGTACGTATAATGAATAAATATATGAAACTAATACACAATGTTATTCAGTGTGTTTTATGCAATTCCTCCATGTTTCACTACTTGGAACCTCTCATAAAAGGAGTTATAGCAAAGATGACATACCTTTCTAAATTCTTGCTTATTCTAGAGAGTGACCTTGTAGAGTGTGCCCCACACATAATATTCATTGAATTGATATGAAAATATTACACAACATACTAAATATTTTACTATAACCAACGCATTTGGTCTTACTAAATTTGGATCTATTATGAAGAAGTTATAATGTTTTTATCCAAAACACCTGTTTTAGACTAGTTTTAGGACTAGCCACAAACCCTATTTTCCACAAAGTGTAACTCCAAAAATACAACGACCCACAAGATGATTTTTTACCATAGATATTTGGATATACTTACTCAATTGAATATCAATTTCATGGTCTAAATCATTCTAGAAAAAATGTTATTGCGAAAATGGTGAGATGACCTATAAATAACATACCTTAGAAAGCATCATCAAAAGAATTTATCCTCCCTTGAATTACAACCTTCTTTTCTTCATCTTCCCTTTGACATTCGTCTTAGATATT
>JASDQU010011868.1:452796-473702 GCA_032191745.1 Picea mariana | reverse complement strand
GCAAAGCGTCTTCCCGTGAGGGATTTCACCATAAGGGGACCACTTTGGAGTTCATCCATATTTACTTCTTATCAACCATGACAAAACAATAATGAGTCATATTTACATCAAACAATCTTGGGTCCATTACCCAAACCTTTGTGCTACGGGGCTTTCTTTAAGGGTTGACATCAATGACAACCAACCTTAATCAACAGATTACTGAAAGGGGGGGTGAATCAGTAATAGGGAAATTTAATCCTTTTTAACCATATAATCCAAGTGTTATATCAATGTAACATTCTCATCCAATAACTTCAGAGTAAATAAGAATGAACAAATGAAAAATCATACACATACACAGTACACCAATGTTTTATGTGGAAACCGAAAGTGGGAGAAAACGACATAATGCTTTTTCGTATGTCTTGAAGAATTAAATTCATTGGAAGCACCAAATTCCTTTGTTTTCTAGCTCCAACTGGAAGGAGGCTCCAACCCCCTTGTTTCTCTGGCTACAACCTGAAGGAATCTCCAACTCCCCTATTCTCTGGTTATAACTAGAAGGAGGCTACAACTCCCTATGTTCTCTGGCTACAACAAAAAGGTGGCTACAACCACCTGTCCTTGCCCCGTCAAACCACCTTGAAGTAGTAGTAGAATGATGGAACTACTGTCACACTATCACTGTGAGATGTACTGTTGTAAACTTGTACCAATAAACCTGAACCATGTATCAACCATGCATCAACCTATACCTCAAACTGTAATCAACCTGTACCATAAACAAGTGCATCAACCATGCACCAACTTGTACCAAACAACCTGTAATAAACCTGTACCATAAATAAGTGCATCCAACCATATACCAAGTATGTACCAATCATTTGTCAACTAATCATCAACTATGACTCATCAATATGTACCAACATCATCAACTATACACCTCATGTATGTGCCAACTCATCAACTACTTGTGTCAACCATGTACCCAACATGTACCTCAACCAAAAGCCCTCATCAATATCATCATCCAAATATGATTTGTAACTCTATAATAAACCTGGTGTATATGATCACATACCTGCAAACCTTCCTTAACTTTAACAACAAGAGACTAGCATTTTCATCAAACTTTTCTTTAGTCTCACATGACTAGTTTTGGATTAGTCAACAACCCTAACTTGAAATAATAATAACTATGTACCTATAATGAATAAAGATATGAAAATGATATACAATTTTCTTCAGTGTGTTTTATGCAATTCCTCCATGTTTCACTACTTGGAACCTCTCACAAAAGGAGTTATAGCAAAGATGGCATGCCTTGCTAAATTTTGTCTTATTGTAGAGAGCGACCTTATAGAGTGTGCCCCGCACATAATATTTGTTGAATCGATCTGAAAATGTTATAAGGCATACTGAAGACTGCAATATAACCAACACATTTTGTCTTACTAAATTGTATCTGTTATGAAGAAGTTATGACGTGTTTACCCAAAACACATGTTTAAGACTAGTTTCAGGACTAGCCACAAACCCTATTTTCCATGGAGTGTAACTTCAAAAATACAATGACCCACGAGCTGAATCTTTTACCACAGCTACTTGGATATGTTTCTTCAATGGAATATAAATTTCACGGTCTGAATCATTCAATAAAAAAATTTATTGGAAAAATGGTGAGATGACCTGCAAATAACATACCTTAGAAAGCATCATCAAAAGAATTTATCCTCCCTTGAATTTCGACCTTCTTTTCTTCACCTTCCCTCTGAAATTAGGATTAGATATACTTTGGTTACCTCAGACACCTATATATATTCAATATTCTCAAGTTTGGTCTAAAATTAGAGAGCCTTACTTCTTATTTATACTCTCCAGGTAGCTTCCTTAAAACCATCTTCTAGGTCACTTTGCCCACTTTCCTTATTTTAGGGTTAAGCCACTTCTAATTTCTCCATTAAATTTATTATTTAAATAATTTATTGTTTATTCAATTTGAATTACAGTACACTCATCATTTCACTTTATTATTTACCTTCTAAAATATCTTAAACCACTTTGACTACTTTGACCTTTTAAGGCTTCTATATGACATATGAGGGTCCTCCAACTTTGGAAGGCCATAACTCTCAAACCTTGAGGAGTTATGTGACGTTCCACATACCAACGGAAATGGAATGACCAGAAATATACATATAGGATAGCTTCACGGAAAAATTCACTAAACTTCATCTCATTATTCCACAAATAAGCATGGATTCTCTAACCATACTTCTAGGATAACTCAATCCACAAAGCATCTTCCTGTGAGGGATTTCACCATAAGGGGACCACTTTGGAGTTCATCCATTTGTACTTATTATAAAACATGACAAGACAATTATGAGTCATCTTTACAATAAACAAACTTGGGTCCATTACCCCAAACTTTGTGCTACCGGGCTTTCTTCAAGGGTTGACATAAATGACAACCAACCTTAATCAAGAATATCCCCATTTGGCATTGATGGAAACACTCTGATGCAAAACTGAAATTATATCATGCAATACTGAATTCATATCACTCATACTCCCCCTAGAAACATGCCTCTGTCCTCTGCATCTCTGTGACCATTTCTCCCCTTGGAACCATGCCTCTGTCCTCTGCATCTGATGAATCTCTCCCCCTTTTTCATCAATGTAAAAAGTATCTTTCCATTCAGGGTTTCTCCCCCTGACTGAATTGTCCTCTTTATGGTGCTTTCTCGTGTACATCTAATACATATAAGAGAATAATTCAAAACAATTCATTTTGGAGTATAAATATCTCCGATTTTCTGGTGAAGATACTCAGAGGCTTCCCGTGGAAGTGGCTTTGTAAAGATGTCTGCCACTTGTTCATTTGTTCCCACATACTCAACTCTGATGTTGTTTCCTGCAACCTACTCCCATAGAAAGTGATACTTTCAATTGGTTTGCATGGGAGTGATAACTGGTTTGCAATCTTCCATTTCAAACCTCTTTAGCATTTCTCTGATATATTTGGTTTGAGAAATAAAAATTCTTTGGTTTCTTTAATGTATCTGAAGTCCCTGAAAGAAGGATAGTTCTCCAAGTAATGACATTTCAAATTCATTCTGCATATCCTTTGCAAATTTCATCATATATCATCAACATAAACTTCAATTAATAAAATATTACCTTGACTTACCTTGATGTAGAAGTTGTTGTCTGCACTTCCTTTTCCGGACCCTGTCTGAGGTAGATATTTATCCAGTTTAGAGTACCATGCTCGAGGGGCCTTTTTTAGACCATATAAAGTCTTCTTTAATTTTCACACATAGTCTACAACCTATGACAACTGAAACCTTTCTGGTTGTTCAATGTATACTTCTTCTTCAAGTTCCCCATTCAGAAAAGATGATTTTACGTTCATCTGATACACTTTAATATTTTTGATGCATAAGCTAAAAGCAATCAGATTGCTTCCATTCTTGCAAATGGGGCAAATGTCTCTTCAAAGTCGACTGCTTCAACCTGTGCATATCCTTTACATACCAATCTAGCTTTTTTCCTTGTAACATGTCCATCTTCGTTCAATTTATTCTTGTATACCCACTTTGTGCCGATCACATTCTTATCCTTTGGTCTTAAAACCATTTCCCAAGTGTCATTTTTCTCTATTTGATCCAATTCTTCATCCATGGCCTTGTTCCAAAATTTAGCCTTGCTGGCCTCTTCAAAATAGGTTGGTTCAATCGTAGATGTGAGTGCTAGGTGTGTTTGTTATGGTGAACAGATTCTTCTTCTAGTCTCAACTCTTGCAACTTTGTTTTCGATAATCTGATATGAAGGATGATTCTTTTGTACTCATCTGCTAGGTGTCTTTAAAGGCACTTGTTAAACTTGCTCTTCAACTTCTGTCAGATTCTCTTCATATTCCTCTTCTACTTCCTTTTCATCTTCAACTTCTTCTTCGAAAAGTTGTTCCATTGATTCATTTTCTTCTTCCTTTGATTATGGTCTGCATGTTACATCAATTATTATGTTGATGCTTTCTACAACTTTGTTCAATCTCAGATTGTAACAGTCGTATTCTTTCCTTGTACTTGAGTAACCAACAATAACTCCTTTGTCCACATGAGAGTCAAACTTTTCCATTTTTCTATCTTCTCTTTTGATGTAGCATTTACTTCCAAAAACTATGAAGCGCTTCACATTTGTTGGTCTTCCTTTCCATAGCTCGTAGGCAGTTTTGTCAGTGTTATTTCTGAGAATTACTCTATTTTGAATGTGAACTCCTGTATGCACTACCTGTGTCCAAAATATATCTGTCAATTTGGAATCCATTAGCATTGTTAGAGCCATTTCCTGTACTATCCTGTTCTTTCTTTCAACAACTCCATTCTATTGAGGTGTACTAGCAACATAGAATTTCCTTTTTATTCCATGACTGTTGCAGTAGTCCATAAATTCATTTGAAGTGAACTCTCCTCCATTATCATATCTCAAGCATTTGATTTTTGAATCCATTTCATTTTCAACCATTTCCTTGTAGATCTTGAAGTTTTCAAAAGCTTCTGATTTATTATTGAGAAAGAAAACCGCAGTCATTATTGTATAATCATCGACTAATAACATAAAGTATTTCTCACCTTTTAAACCCTTTGTTGTAGTTGGTCCAACTAGATCAGTATGCACAATTTCTAGTGGTCTTGTCGTTGAATATTCCTTTGATTTGAACCCGGTCTTTGTTTGTTTTTCTTGTTGACAATGCTTGCATAAAGTGTTGGTTGGTTTCGTGATCTGAGGCATTTCTTTGACTACTTCTCTTTTGCTGACTTTAACAAGGTTATCAAAATGTATGTGACCCATTCTTCTTTGCCATAACCAATTTCATCTTCCTTTACTAAACAACACTTTTCATTTCCAATTTCACTTAATACATATATTTTGCTTGAAGTTCTCACAACTTTAGCAATCAATTTTCCTGAACCTTCTTTTCTTATCTCACATTTTTGTGAATTGAAAGTAACTTTATGACCTTGGTCACACATTTGAATCACACTTAGAATATTATGTTTCATATATTCTACTATTAGAACATTTTCTACCTTGGTATTCTTGTTCCCAATTCTTACTGTGCATTTTCCAATGTTTTAGTTGAATCATCATTTTCGAAGGAGACTAATCCATCTCTTTCCTTTCGTAATGTAAGAAACCTGTCTCTATCACCTGTCATGTGTTTTGAATAGCCACTATCAACATACCAACCACATTTCTTCTTCTTAGATTGTAGAGCGAGTGTGCATTCTTCATTTCTATACTAATCCTTCTTTCTTATCTATGTCCTTTTATGATATTCATGTCTGTGACTGTAGTTATTCTGTTGTTGTTCTCTAGGAGGGACTGCCATTTTGCAATCTTTGGCCATGTTTCCAAAATTGTTACATTTGTAACATTCCACTTCAATGCTCAAAGATTCAAACTTGTTGTAACTTCTTCTCTGTGTTTCACTAGGCCTTCTTGGATAACCCCTTTGTGTATGACTTTCAAAGTTGTTTGTGTTCCTGTTGTTAGCTCTGCAATTCACAACTTTATGTCCAAAATTATTACATTCATAACATAAACCAAAAAATATGGTTTGATACCTGGGAGTTGAAGATATTCTGAAATGAGGTACTCTTATAAATGTTTCTTCTTTTTGAGGCCTATCTGTCAGTTGTTGATTATGAAATCTGAATCTTCTCAATAGAGGAGTGTCCCTGTAATCTTCCTTGTAGATCTTCCTATCCCCCTTGATTGTTTCTGCATAGATTTTTGGATATGTTTCTTTCTTTGTTGTTTTAGAGCTTGATCCTATTTCTGTTTGTTTGTATCCAAGTTCGAACTTGTCATGATGATATTTTTGATTGCTGATAATGTCATCCAAAACTTTTGAGTTGTTCTGCATATTTTTCTTTTGAAGATCTTTTCTTAATGTGACAATCTACACTTCCAAATTTCCATTGATCTTGTCTTTTTCTTCTAGTTGTTCTTTGAGTGCTTCTTCAATTCTTTTATCTTCTTCTATTTGAACCTTCAAATTTGTGATCATTTTTTCTAGCTCTTGAGTGTCTTCTTTCTTGTCTAGTTCTTCTTGTAGTTTATTATTTTTCTTCTTTTCTCTTCTGATAACTTCTATGGCACACATTAATTCCTCTTGGTAGTCAACTGATGCCTCTTCAATTTCTTCTTCAATTTGTTCATATTCTTATTCGACTTCTTCATATTCTTCTTCGGAGTCATATTTATCAGAGTCTTCTACTGCCATGAATAGAACTCTTTCTATCTCACTGTCACTGAGTTCATCTTCATCTGATGATGAGATGTCTTCTTTGGTGCATAAGATTTTCTTGAAAACTTTCTTTGTGGTTCTTTTTCCTTTATATGTTTGTTTTCCTTTTGAGTAACCTTCATCATTTCTCTTTTTCTTATAAGACCATTTGTTAGCAAAATGACCAATACCATCACAATTAAAACAAATTAAAGGAAGCTTACCTCTATACCTACCGTCGGTTCCCTTGTTCAGTCTTTTGACAAAGTTGGCCACTTCTTCATCATCTTTCGAGACCTCATTGTTTATTATATGTTATTATATTTTTCTTCCCTTTTGTTTTGAATTTTTGGATGCTTTGAAGTCTACTTCTTTGATATCTGGATTTTCCTGTTCAATTCTCATTTTATATGATGTGAAGATTACATGTAATTCATCCATTCTTATTGAGTTTAGATATGATCTTTCTTCTAGTGCTGATATGTTAGGGTCAAATCTCATAGGAAGAGATCTTAGTACTTTTTGAAAAATTATATATTCTTTGTTTTCTTCTCCCAATCCTATAATTGCATTTATTGTTTCATCAACTCATAAAAAGTCAGCTGCAATATTCTCATCTTCCTTCATCTTAAGTTGTTCGAACTGACCTCTATAAGTTTGAAGCTTTGTTGCTTTGACTTTTGAATCTCCTTCATAAATATTTTGAAGTTTGTCCCAAATATCTTTAGTGGATTTACAATGTGAAACTTTGGTGAATATTGTTTCACTAAGACCATTCAGAAGTGCATTTCCTTCTTTGAAATTATTCGGACCGAGTTTCATTGCTTTGTCATTTGTTGGCGGAACTGCTGGTGTTGTGCATCCATCTACAAATGATTGCCAAATTTCAAATCCTTGTGCCTGTATATATGTTTTCATACTTATGTTCCAAAATGCATACTTATGTCCATTGAATTGTGGAATTCCATTTTTATATAAGTTGTTTCTCTCCATGATCTACCTTTCAGTGGTTAAACTGATTTCTGAAGGAACCTGCTCTAATACCAATTATTGGATTACCAAGACGGGGCGTGAATCAATAATAGAGAAATTTAATCCCTTTTAACGATATAATCCAAGTTTTATATCAATATAGCATTATCATCCAATAACGACAGAGTAAATAAGAAATGAACAAATGAAAAATCATACACATACATAGTACACCAGTGTTTTATGTCGAAACCCAAAGCGAGAGAAAACCACTGAATGCTTTTTCTTATATGTCTTGAAGAATTACATTCATTGGAAGCACCAATTTCCTTTGTTTTCCAGCTGCAAATGGAAGGAGGCTCCAACCCTCTTGTTTCTCAGGCTACAACTTGAAGGAAGCTCCAACTCCTCTCCTCTGGTTACAACCCCCTATGTTCTCTGGCTACAACCGAAAGGTGGCTACAACCACTTGTCCTTGCCCCATCCAACTTCCCTGAATTAGAAGTAGAATGATGTAACCAATCTCACACTATAACTGTTAGATATACCATTGTAAACCTGTACCAATAAACTTGAACCATGCATCAACCTGTACCTCAATATGTAATCAACCTGTACCATAAACAAGTGCATCAACCTAGCACCAACCTGTACCAAACAACCTGTAATAAACTTGTACCATAAAATATTTAATCCAACCATGTACCAAGTATGTACCAATCATGTGTCAACTACTCATCAACTATGACTCATCAATATGTACCAACATCATCAACTATACACCTCATGTATGTGCCAACGCATCAACTACTTGTCTCAACCATGTACCCAACATGTACCTCAACCAAAATCCCTCATCAATATCATCATCCAAATATGATTTGTAACTATGTAATGGACCTGGTGTATATTATCACATACCTTCAAACCTTCCTTAACTTTAACAACAAGATATTAGCATTTTCATCAAACTTTTCTTTAGTCTCACATGACTAGTTTTGGATTAGTCAACAACCCTAACTTGAAATAATCATAAATATGTACCTATAATGAATAAATATATGAAACTGATACACAATGTTCTTCAGTGTGTTTTATGCAATTCATCTAGGTGTCACTACTTGGAACCTCTCATAAAAGGAGTTATAGCAAAGATGACATACCTTTCTAAATTCTTGCTTATTCTAGAGAGTGACCTTGTAGAGTGTGCCCCGCACAGAATATTCATTGAATTGATATGAAAATATTACACAACATACTAAATATTTTACTATAACCAACACATTTGGTCTTACTAAATTTGGATCTGTTATGAAGAAGTTATGACGTTTTTATCCAAAACACCTGTTTTAGACTAGTTTTAGGACTAGCCACAAACCCTATTTTCCACAAAGTGTAACTCCAAAAATACAACGACCCACAAGATGATTTTTTACCATAGATATTTGGATATATTTACTCAATTGAATATCAATTTCATGGTCTGAATCATTCTAGAAAAAATGTTATTGCGAAAATGGTGATGTGACCTATAAATAACATACCTTAGAAAGCATCATCAAAAGAATTTATCCTCCCTTGAATTACGACCTTCTTTTCTTCATCTTCCCTCTGACATTTGTCTTAGATATTCTTTGGTTACCTCAAAAACCTATATATATATTCAATATTCTCAAGTGTGATCTAAAATGAGAGAGCCTTGCCTCTTATTTATACTCTCCAAGTAGCTTCCTTAAAAACATCTTTTAGGCCACTTTGACCACTTTCCTTATTTTAGGGTTAACCCACTTCTAATTTCTCCATTAAATTTATTATTTAAATAATTTATTTTGTATTCACTTTGAATTATAGTACACTTATCACTTCACTTTATTATTTACCTTCTAAAATCTCTTAAACCACTTTGACTACTTTGACCTTTTGGGACTTCTAGATGACATATGAGGGTCCTCCAACTTCGTAAGGCCATAACTCTCAAATCATGAGGATTTATGTGACGTTCCACATACCACTGAAATTGGCATGACAAGCAATGTCCATATAGGATAGTTTCGTGGACAAATTCATTGACCTTCATCTCATTATTCCACAAATAAGCATGGTTTCTCTAACCATACTTCCAGGATAACTCAATCCGCAAAGCATCTTCCCGTGAGGGATTTCACCATAAGAGGACCACTTTTGAGTTCATCCATTTGTAATTATTATCAACCATGACAAGAAAATAATGAGTCATCTTTACATCAAACAAACTTGGGTCCATTACCCAAACCTTTGTGCTACTGGGATTTCTTCAAGGGTTGACATCAATGACAACCAACCTTAATCAACAGTGGGGGAGTATAACAACTTCTCCTTTCTATCACCCAAGATAGAACCAATTGAATGCAATAATAAGGCTATATGAGAGAGACATTTCCAAATTTAAATGAAATTAGGGTTGGTTACAAGAAATTAATTATGATACAAAGGTCAATAATTACTGTCCTTTGTCCCCTACCCCTTTTAAAATTTTCATACTAAAAAAAAAACAATATTTCCTAAAGGAAGAATAGTATGTGGGAAATAACATCACATTACTAGTTATTCTTCTCCTCCTTTATGTAGATCAAATTATTCTTTTAACAAGCCTCGTGAACTTAAATTTTTAAATATTTTCACATTAAACTTGGGATGACTATAAATAATGATAAAACAAAGATAATGATCATCAAGTCTAAGCATGTCACATACCTATGTTTGTTCATGATAATCAGAAACTTTTAGAAGTATCTTCATATAAGTATTCTAGAATTGAAATCCATAGTAAGCTAAATTGGAATTGCAGTGTTGAAAGAAGGATAAGTGGAGGTTGGATATAGTTTTTTTTCCTTGAAAATAATTGTAAAGAAACCACATTTGTTTTTAGTAAAAATGAATCTTCGATTTGACACACCTTTTATCCAAATAATTTCGTATTGTTGTGAAGTACATGGTTGTATTTTTTCTAGGTTTCCATAGAGGGAAATTAAAAAATATTCCTTACCCTATCCTTCTGATCCTTATTTTACACATTGGTCTCCCACTAGTGGAAAGTAATACTATGATAAGATTCTAATTATACAAGAATATGCTAGATAACATGAAGAAAACGAGGGTTACTATCAAAAAATCAAATTTTAGTAAAAGTCAATCACTGCTAGGGTGGACTAAAGAAA
Organism: Picea mariana; assembly: GCA_032191745.1. Lineage (NCBI taxonomy): Eukaryota > Viridiplantae > Streptophyta > Pinopsida > Pinales > Pinaceae > Picea > Picea mariana. The sequence continues at coordinate 463,253 of JASDQU010011868.1, read as the reverse complement.
ATACTTCTTAACTCCCTTATTTGGGTTAGTAGAAGAGAATACCATTGAATGTCAAAACCATTGTAACACCCCCTCCATTGCAACAACAAGATGAAGTAAAATAGGTAATTGTTTTTTTAACATTAGGATCATAGAATCATCACACATAATGGATAGCATTTCAAGCGACACATCATCATGAACAATACGACACAATCACTGCATCATCACATAAACATAAATAGCGACGTAGTTCAACACATCGCAATCAACTAAAGCCAAATATAATAATGATAAACCATGTCACTGAATAAAAAATAGCTACCCTCCCAACCTATATTGCATGGTTAGGATCTCCAGAACACATAAGCGAGATCAAGCCCAAGATTCATCCAATTTATTTTGACCATGAAAGTTCTCAGGGCTGGCGATTGTTCTGAGGAACAAGGAGGTGTCTAATGCCCACTAATCCAATCAAGTTGAAAATCAACTAGATCAATTAATCAATCTTAATCATCAATTATTTATGGTGCAAGAGCAAGATAATTAATTTATCAATCATACACGAACACACATTTCATGGAATGCGAGTAATCTAATCACTTAATTAATCATACATCAACATTAATTTAAGGTGCATGATTAATCTAATTACTTAATTAATCATACATCAACATGATTTCAATGGTGCAAGAGAATCTATTTATTCAATCCTAAACTAATTTCAAGACTATAGTAGACATCATAATAACCATCAATTCTTCATAGTGCAATAGAATAGCTACTTTTCGTATTTGATAAACTAGTCAAGTCAACGCTGACTAATTAAGGGAAGCAATATAAGGAATTTTAAACACGTGAGGTGTAGCCACCAACAGGCCGGGCAATGCTACCACACAGAAATACATACATACATGGATTTATCTAACATGAAATTTAATCGAAATAAAACACATAACACAATGTTACTGCTACCATACAGATTCAAATGTAATAGAGAGTAATGCATATACGCAACAGGATACATAATAACATTCAAGCATCACAGAAATGCATAAAATAAAAATTAAGCACATTAATAATACTTATATTTTCAACTGGAGTACACCACCAACTACATACAGACCTTCCACGAACCTCCCAGACTTAGACCATGTTTCTCATCATGCTCAGCAATGGGTCACCCCCGAGCTGGGACCAAGCTCCACCTAGGGCAAGGGAATACTAGACTAGGCTGAGGTTACAGGAAAACTGCAGAGTGTAACCAGAAGGATTCTCCCCAAGAGCCTTCTTACGCCCACTACTCATAGACTCTCATTCCCCACATGCCTATTCCACTTGGTAGTATACACTTTCACTGTCACCCAGTCCATCAGTTACTTCACTTCCCTCTCAGGGTCTCGGCAACAGGCCGGATCAAGAATTCTCAGAGCTTCGTAGCTGGTGCTGGACTCTCTCTAGGAGAAAACCACTTCCCAACAAACTCTCTCACTTGGAGAGAGCTTCTCACAGGTTTGACAACCTGCCTCTTCCACCATGGGCTTGACAACTTGCTTCTTTAGCCACTTTCGAATCAATTCCAACACAGTGAGGACAACAAAAAGGCTCAGTAGGGAACATATGACGAAAACAAGCCACACTCAGTCCAGGAGCTACGTGGCCACAACAACCAATTGGAAAACAGGTATGGAAACCCAAAATGGTAACATTCAGATGCTAAGACTCAACACGCTCAGGCGACTACCCAGGTGCGTCAGGTTCCATGGAAGACATAGAACGACCCACAGATTATGGGTTTCATAGATGTGTGAAGGTATGTCGGGGTCGATGATGGAGGTTTTTGGTTCAGACAAAGGAGGAAAGAATACATGAGTGAACCCCCAACACGGATGACGTTTGCATCTGTAACTGCATGCACCCAGGTCAACACTTGTCTTCTTGGAGATGCATGTGTTTCCTTTTGCACACATTGCCTCTCCCATGACTTAGGATAAAAACATGTATTTTACACGACTTTGGAATAATAATAATAAATTATTATTCTCAAGGACTTAAGCCCCTAAGATTAGCCCCTCTTTCCAACCTTTAAACCCCGTTTCCCTTACCCACCTTGTGGAAGCTTAGTCCCTCATCACTCTTTCTTCATGGTCGGTATGCACATAGCGATGTTTTTATATTTTTATTAATGATCTACATATTTAAAATATACAAAGTCAAGATTATTGGCCATGGCATCTGGCTCACCATCCTAATAAACACATAAGTCTCTCATCTTATAACCACTCGATTCACTAGCCTATAAACAAAATACAATTTAGCAAGGCTCGACCTTGGGGTATTACAATCCCCTCCCCTTATTTTTGCATTGTTCTTAGTGCAACTCTTTACACAACATCAACAAGATTTCCAAAATATTCAAAAAGATGCATGTACTATGCCTGCATAGCATCTTCATGCTCCCATGTTGCGTCCTCAAGACCGTACCAGGTCCACTGGACTTTTACAAGCCCTATGGCTCAATTCCAGAGCTGTTTGTTCTCCTGGTCCGATATGCGCACATGATGCACTTGTAAGACGCCTTCTTTCTCCACCTGAATCACATTCCAATATATTACATGATTAACATCAGGTATATATTTCTTAAGAAATGAAATATGAAACACATTATGCACAGTCATGGATGCAGGCAATGCAGTCATATATGAAACTGACCCAATCCTTTCTAGGATTTTAAATGGCCCACAAAATCTAGCTACCAACTTTGAACAGTTTCCCATCCCGAGGGAACTTCTATTGGATTTCACTTTCATAAAAACATGTTCTCCCACTTTAAAATCTTTGTGGGTTCTGTTCTTATTAGCATTAATTTTCTGCTTGTCTTGGGCAGCCTTCAAATTTTTCTTAATCTTTAACATTTGTTCTTCCATTTTCTTGAGCAACTCTAGCACAACTACTTCTCTATCAGCTGGGTTATCCCAACTTACTGGAGTATTTCACTTTATTCCATAAAGTGCTTCAAATGGGCTCATCTTCAATGATGCTTGATACCCATTATTGTACGCGAATTCTACCAAGTGTAGGTAGTCTTCCCATTTAGATGGTTTGTCCATCACATACATCCTTAGCATGTCTTCTATCACTTGGTTCACCCTCTATGTCTACCCATCATACTCAAGATGATAATCAGTGCTGAAGTTCAGATTCGTTCTGAACCCCTTGAATAACCCTTTCCAGAACTTTGAGGTGAATTTTGGGTCCCTATCAGACATAATTGTCTTGGGAATACCATGCAATCAAGTTATTTCCCTCATAAAAATATCAACAACGTTAGCTTCCTTGTGAGTAGTCTTTAATGGAATAAAATGGGTAGCTTTCGTAAGCTTGTCTGCCACCACCATGATTGAATCATGCTGCTTGCCTATTCTAGGAAATCATGTGATGAAATCCATTGTCACTACCTACCACTTCCACTTAGGAATGGGTAAAGGTTGTAGCAACCTTGCTGGGTGCCTGTGTTCAACTTTAACCTTCTAACACTCCATACATCTGGCAATGTATTTTACAATTTCCTTTTTTATACTTGGACAAAAGAAATGGCTCTTGACTGCTACCACAGTTTTCTAATATCCATGGTGCCCAGCATAAGGCACATTATGCATTTCTTTCAAAATAATAAGTTTCAATTCCTAGATGTTAGGTACATAAATTTTGTTCTTGTATAGAAGTGTTCCGTCAGTTTCAAATTTATAATTCTCCACTTTTGTGGCATCTTACCTTGTTGTAGCTTTGCTACCAAATCCCTGTACAGAAAATATGCATTTGCATCTTCCAAAATTCAGCCTTTAATATTAGTTTGGTACATGCTAATGGCTGAAGCATGTAATTCATGCACTCTCCTGCTGAGTGCATCAACCACTTATTTTTTTTTTCCTTTGATATGCTTGATATCAAAGTCGTACTCAAAAAGGAATTCCAACCACTTACTCTGCCTATCATTCAAGGTAGGTTGATCAAACAAATACTTCAGGTCGTTGTGGTCTGTTCTCAGTTCGAACCTCTTTACCATGAGGTAATTCCTCGATTTTTTCAGAGCATGAACGATAGCTTCCAACTCCAAATCATGAGTTGAATAGTTATTTTCATTCTCTTTCAGCTTCCTGAACTCATAACATATCACACATCCATTCTGGCTGAGGAATCCTCCCAGTCCTTCTTTGCATGTGTCTCTGCACACTACGAAATCCTCATTTGGATTTGCAATCCTTAGGATTGGAGCACTGGCTAACAACTGCTTCAATTGTTGGAAGCTTCTCTCACAATCTTTTGTCCATTGAAATTTCTTCTCCTTCCTTTGCAAGGAAATGATAGGGTGAGATATCTTTGAGAACCTTGCAATGAACCTTCTGTAATAGCCGGTTAGACCCATAAAGGATCTAACTTCTATCACATTCTTTGGCATTGACCATTCTCTGATGGCTTCTATATTCTTAGGATCCACAACTATCCCATCCTTTGAAATGATATGCCCCAAGTAGTGGATCTGCTTTTGATAAAATGATCACTTGCTTAATTTAGCATACAACTGGTGCTCTCTTAACACCTGCAACACCATCATCATATGTTGTTCATTCTCTTCCTCAGACTTGGAATACACCAGGATGTCATTCAAAAAGACTATGACAAACTTGTCAAGATATTCCTTGAATACACCATTCATTAAACACATAAAAACAACGGGTGCATTCAACAACCCAAATGGCACCACTGTGAATTCAGAATCACCGTACCTTGTTCTAAAGGTGGTCTTGTTGATATATTCATCCTTTATTCTTACCTGGTGATATTTTTCTCTAATATCTATTTTCGAAAATATCTTATCATACTTCAATTGGTCAAAGAGATCATTGATCCTCAGCAAAGGATACTTGTTCTTAATAGTCACCTTGTTCAATTGTCTGAAATCGATGCATAATATCAATGTCCCATCCTTTGTTTTCATGAATAGGACTGGGGCACCCCAAGGTGACACACTTGGGCGTATATACCCCTTATTTAGCAGCTCTTCAAGCTGTAACTGCGATTCTTTCATATCTGGCATACTCATTGTGTAAGGAGATTTTGACACTGGAGCTACTCCATGCATCAAGTTTACAAAGAAGTCAATATTTTTTTGGGGGGGTAATCTTAGTACCTCTTGGAACACATCCTCAAACGCCTTTAGTACCGCATGGTCTTCGATCTTTGACACCTTATCCTCAGGTGCTTCCTCCAAGTGGAATGCAAATAATTGACAACCTTTCCTGTAGCACTTATTTAGCTGCATTGCTAAGATTTCTCTCAAAGTGACTTCCCTTAGAGTTCCCTGCACTTTCCTTGGGTTTCCTTCCTCATCTAGGAAAGTGAATGCCTTGTTATGACAATCTAAGATGGCGTGGTGCTGGTCCAACTAGTCTATACCAATTAGGAAATCATAAGAACCTAAAGGCCAGATATTCAGGTCTGCCTTAGTACTTAGTCCATTCATGTCCACTAGACATGATTTAACCGACTCAACAACTTTCCTCTTGGCTCCTGTAGCTAGCTGCACCAACTAAGATTTCTCATGCTTGCTTCTTGGAAATTGAAAACTTTCCACCATCCTAGGGTCTATATAACTATGACTAACCCCTGAATGTATTAAAATAGTAAAGGCATGGTTATTGATCATACCTTCAGCTTCAATCATGTGTGACTGATATTCTGCTTGCTTATTGTCCAGGGATGCATAGATCTTGGGTACTCTATGACCCATGTCCTCCATTGTTTCATCTTGCTGAACATTATGGATAGCTCTCACTTTTCCATTTTTGTGGGGACAGTCTCTGTACTCGCGGTTTCCTTGACAACCCCAACACTAAATGGCTGTCTGCCTTGGCCTTTGTTTCCCTACGTCAGTCGTTCTTGGCTCTCTAAATGATGGGTTTCCTTGAGGACTATTTCTGAAAAAGGGAGGTTTGTTTCCCTTCTACCTCTGCTCTTTCTTAAACTTCTTCTAGTAATCCCGAGCCTTCCGAAAAATGGGATTTCCTCTTTGCTTCTCACATAAGCATTTCACTCTTCTTATCATTTCTTCCATAGTTTTTGGGTCATCATACTGAATCTTGTCCCCAATCGAAGGTGGTAGTCCACTCATATGCATTTGAATTTTGATAGTCTCATCCTTGATGAACGGAGCATACTTCAGTAATTCCAAAAACCTTCGCTCATATTCATCAATGGTCATGCTACCGAGCTTGAGTTCAAAGAAATCTTTCATTTTTTGATCATAATATCTTTTACTCAAGTATTTTTTTTCAAAATAATTCTTGAATTCTTTCCAAGTGACATCTTTCTCTCTAATGTGTTTTTCCTGCACAAGATGATCCCACCACATGGATTCCTTTCCTTTTAGTTGATACATTGCAATTCTTTCTTCTACATGAGAGGAATAATACTGTAGTTGGAAATATTTCCTCATGCCAAGCAACCATGTTTCAACATCCTCCTCCTTCTGGTGTTCTCCATCAAACGTAGGAGGATTAATATTGTTCATTTGTACCTTCAGTTCATCCACTCCATATCTCTTGTGATTTATGGTAGGAGATGGGATTGAACTACTGTGTTCCTCCTTATTGGAATGTTTCAGGGAGTGGCAATGATGCCTGCTAATGCTTCTTGATATTCTTTTCTTCTTAGGGGTCTTGTGACTCCCTGATTTTCTTGAGTCAGTCTCCTTATCCAACTTGTTTTCGATTCCTTCCAGACTCTTCATCAAATTTAAGTTGAATTATCCATTTCAATCCTTGGCTTTCAGGAGCTTTCTGTTATCTTCTTGGTAAGTCTAGGCATCTTTCTACAATCGCTCAATGATTTTCATCATATGCCCTTCCTTATCTATCTCTTCTCCGTGTCCATTGGAGTTTGATCCTTCAACTCCCAAGTGGACGTCCATCCCTTTTACTTCATTCTATGAACTGGAAGCTGTTTGTGCCTCTTCCATTCCTATGCATTGAGTGTCAATTCTCTTCGGTCTTGACACTCGTTGAAATCTGCAAACACAACATGCAGTCAACCAGAATTTGTCAGGTCATCATTCCTTAACAAATCCCACAGAATTCATAAACCGAATTTGTTTTAAGAAACGTTCAGATTTCATGAATTTTCTGATCTCTTCTCAACTTTGTAACAATTTCAGGCCTCAACCCTTTTCTCTTATCCCCAACCCCAGCGACCACAGGCTATGAACAAGCACTAGATAGATAGGTGCTTAATCAAGACTTTGAGTTCCAAAGTCTTCATAATACATCACAATAGACTCTTGGAGTTCCAAGTTAACGAAATCGTGAAGTAGGGTGGATCAACGGTCCATGTTTACCCAACATCCAACAATTGACACTCGCTGTGGAACTTCTATCATCGAAGCTTCAGGACTTCGGAGCTTCTGGACTTTGGAGATTCGAAACTTCGGTTCTAGAAGCTTTCACACTTGCTTCCTTCAAATCTCACGACTTTCGAACTTCCAACTTCTCTATCCTCTGGGCGCACATAGTACAAATATCACCAACTAAGGCAATGACATGTGGTATGCCTAGGATGGTCCATGTAACCCCAGGTGACATTATCCGACCCCACCACATCTACCCTTTTACTTCGAAACTTTGGGTTTCAGAAGTTTGTGCATCGACACTTTCCCCTTCTCCCGATTGTCACAATTTTGAACTCTCCCTGGATAATCAACGATCCTTATCTCTCTCGCAACCAATGGTAGAGATCCACTTCATGATTCCTTTCTTTGGAAGTGTTCACCTCTCTTCACTTCCAATCTTTTGATTTTTCGAATTTCGAATGGTTCTTGCGACTAACTCGTGTGAAACTTTTCAAGATCTAACAATCAATATCTCCCCTCAGATATATGGTGTATATCTCTTTCGAGACTTCAAATCTTCGGACTTCAGAATTTTTTGCCTCAATGCACCCTGCTTCTCCCAATTTCCAAACTCTGAGAGGCTTCCAGGATAACCCTCTTGCACCTTCTCCAGATCTGACGATCGTAAAAGGGTTTCCCTTCCTTCCGAAGAGATCCTACAACCCACATTACTTTGCAGCCCAATACCACTTCTGGCATGGTTTTACGACACTGCTACTCCTCCTGAGCTCTGTAACACAACCAAGGTAACTACTTGGCACTCATGAAGGTTTTGAGGTCCGAAATTAGTCCCTCTAGACATGATTTCCACTTGAATCCTTGGGTCCAAAGACCACTTATCCAGCCCATCCAGGCTGAACATTGAAATCTTGCTTTGATACTAATTTGTATTGACTTTTCAACATAGAATAACCCTTGACCAATTTGTTTTGACTTTTCAGTGCTCAAGGGTTATTCTATGCTAAAAAGTCAAAACAAATGTATGTTCATCGAACGATGCTGATAAAATATTTAAACTGATCATGTGGATACTATTCTTCTTGATGCCTTGGCCAATGATGATCACTGTAAGGTAGTTATTCAGATATTATAACTGAATCTTCAATTCCTAAGGGTTCAAGTGTACGCTCTAAATGTACAGGGAAAACATGAGTGAAATTGTGTGTGAAAGTGTGGGGGAATTATGTTAGAGCAAAAGCTCTGAAAAAAAACACAGAGGAGAAAATTAAAATTCATTTCTGTAAATTAAGATGAACTGAAACAAAATTATACAGGGACAGTGAGAAGAAATGATGAAGATAGAACAAAGATTAAGGAGAGAAGAAATATGCACAGATTGATAAATCTAAGTGGTTTGGTCAAGAATGGATTCTGATATGAATATATAAGTAGAGAGGACATGAATGCTTAATCTTTGACAAGGAAGATAAACAGTTGGTTTGCAGGTTCTTAGTGACAAAGAAAGATTCCAGGGTGGTAGGGAAGAGCAAGGGGACACTGTAAAAGTCTCTTGTACAAGTTGGTGCTTGTACATCTGGGAGTTGTAGCTTCCATTCAGTAGGTCCTGAAGAAACAGAGGTAGCAACCTGATCTGGGTTGTAGCTCAGATAAAATAATAATGTAAAGAAAAGTTGGAGCTTGCCTTTCATTCATAAGAAGAATAGGTTTTTCCCTTTTGGGTTTCCTCATGAAAATATCCATGTCACTATTTATGTGAGTGCATATTAATTGATCTGAATGATTTTTAGCAAGACATATAGTAAAAGGCATAATCTGTGTTCATTGAGTAATCTATTTTAAAGAAAAGAAAGAAATTTTATCTAACTGATTCACTCCCCCCTCTCAGTTAGGCTATCCTATTCAACAATTGGTATCAGAGCACGTTACTTCAAGATTCAGTTTAACCACTGGAAGTTTGATCTTCAATAATGGATAAGAAATATGATTTTAATAAACATGGATTACCTCTATTTGATGGACATAATTATGCTTTTTGGAGTATTAGGATGAAGTTGTTTTTACAGTATCAAGGAGTATATGTTTGGAAAGATGTGTTGAATGAATATAAGGCTCCAACAATAGTTCCAACAGATGTTGCAGGGAAGAAACTCTATGAGAGTAATTCCAAAGATATGTATGCAATACTTGGATGATTGGCAGGTTCAGAATTTGTTAAGGTAATGCATTGTGAGTCAACAAAAGAGTTATGGGAAAAATTGAAGAAGGTATAAGAAGGAGATACTAATGTTAAGAATGCTAAATTACAATCATATAGAATTCAATTTGAAATTTTAAAGATGGAAGAATATGAAGATATAGCTACCTATTTTTTACGTATTGATGAAGTAGTCAATACTATGAGAGGTTTAGGAGAAACCGTTGGAAATAGTATTATTGTGCAAAAAGTGCTTAGATCTTTACCTACAAGATTTGATCCCAAAATATCTGCTTTAGAAGAAAGAACTGATATTGCTACTTTACTAATGGATGAGTTGCAAGGAATACTAACAACATATGAGATGAGGACATCTAATGAGAGTCCTTCCAATAAGGAAGCATCTTTCAAGGCAGCAAAGAAGGACAAGAAAAATGTTGAAACAAAAACCAGTAATCATGAGGATTCAGAAGAAGACATGGAAGAAGCTAACTTTGTCAAAAATCTAAAAAGAGGTACTAGCAAGTACAAAGGTAAACTTCCTCTCAAGTGATTTAATTGTGGTAGAATAGGGCATTTTTCTTCTAAGTTTCCTTTCAATAAACATTCTGATGGAGAAGAAGAAAGTAACATCAAAACCAAAGAATATAAGAAAATGTATAAGAAGCCATTTCAAAGAAATTCTTATAAAAAGAAAAGTCTATTCATACAAAATAATAGTGAGTCCTCAGATATAGATGAAAGTGATGAAAGTTCAGATATAAGACTTTTTATGGCTATGGAAAATCAGAATGATGAACTTATTGAAGAAGAAGAAGGTGAAGTTGACCTGGAAGTTGAACTTTCATCACTTTCATCTATATCTGAGGACTCACTATT